>PVKP010018777.1:0-43596 GCA_004027715.1 Plecturocebus donacophilus | reverse complement strand
AACCTTTGAAGAGTAAGAGGCATTCTGGTTTTTGGAATTTTCAGCCTTTTTGCACTTTTTATTTTTTCATCTTTGTTCATTTATCTACCTTTGATCTTTTATGTTGGTGAGCTTTGGATGAGTTTTTTGCATGGGCATCCTTTTGTTAATGTTGATGTTATTGTTTTCTGTTTGTTAGTTGTCCTTCTAACAGGTCCCTCTGCCGCAGGTCTGCTGGAATTTGCTGGAGGTCCACTCCAGACCCTGTTTGCCTGCGTATCACCAGTGGAGGCTGCAGAATAGCAAGGATTGTTTCCTGTTCCTTCCTCTGGAAGCTTCATCCCAGAGGGGCTCCTGCCAGATGCCAGCTGTAGCCCTCCTGTATGAGGAGTCTGTCGACCCCTGTTGGAAGGTGTCTCCCAGTCTGGAGGCACAGGTGTCAGAGACTCACTTGAGGAGGCAGTCTGTCCCTTAGCAGAACTTGAGTGCTGTGCTGGGAGATTCGCTGCTCACTTCAGAGCTGACAGGGAGGAACTTTCAGGTCTGCTGAAGCTGTGCCCACAGCCGCCCCTTCCCCCAGGAGCTCTGTCCCAGGGAGATGGGAGTTTTATCTATAAGCCCCTGACTGGGCTGCTACCTTTCTTTAGAGATGCCCTGCCCAGAGAGGAGGAATCTAGGGAAGCAATCTGGCTACAGTGACTCTGCTGCCATGCAATGGGTTCTGCACCAAGTTCAAATGTCCCTGTGGCTTTGTTTACACTGTGAGGGGAAAACTGCCTACTCAAGCCTCAGTAATGGCAGACGCCTCTCCTCCAACCAAGCTTGAGCTTTCCATCTCAACTTCAGACTGCTATGCTGGCAGCAAGAATTTCAAGCCAGTGCATTTTAGCTTGGTGGGTTCCATGGGGGTGGGATCCACTGAGCAGGACCACTCGGCTCCCTGTCTTTAGTCCCTTTCCCAGGGAGGAAAACTTTCTGTCTCACTGGCATTCCAGGCACCACTGAGGTACAATTTAAACTCCTGCAACTAGCTCACTGTCTGCCCAAATAGCCACCCAGTTTTGTGTTTGAAACCCAGGGCCCTGTTGGTGTAGGCATCCAAGGGAATCTCCTGGTCTGCAGGTTGCTAAGACTGGGGGAAAAGTGTCGTATCTGGGAAAAGCATAGTATCTGGGCCAGATAGCACCTTCCCTCAAGGTACAGTCCCTCACGGCATCCCCTGGCTAGGGGATGGAATTCCCTGACCCCTTGTGTTTCCTGGTTGAGGCAACACCTCACCATACTTTGGCTCTCCCTCTGCTGGCTGCACCCACTACCTAAACAGTCTCAATAAGATGAACCAGGTACCTCAGTTAGAAATGCTGAAATCACCGACCTTCCATGCTGGTTTTGCTGGGAGCTACAGAACAGAGCTGTTCTTATTCTGCCATCTTTCCTGGTCCCAGAGTTGTCTTTATAAAATGCAGATCACATTGTCACTCCCTTACATAAGACTACTTGATGGCTTACTTGGACAAAACTCATGGTCCTTACTTGTCCTATAACGATATGCATGACTTCATTGTTGCTTTACCCCATCCATTTTATATGTTATTTTTCACTCTAATTAAGCAACCATAAGTTATAAATTTCATTTCTGAGTGGCGCATTTCAGCAGTCTTATTTCTACTTGTAGGAATAAACTTCCCTAGTATTTTTCTTTCATCCTTCAGTTTTCAAACTAAATGTCACCTCTTTAAAGGAAATATCTCTGAACATGCTAACCAATTAGGTTTTCTCATGGTTTTCATGATTCTCAAATGTGCTAGGAACATTGTTTTGCAGTAGTGAGTTGCTTTGCACTCACTATATGGTAATAAGCGCAGAGTGGATTTATCATGAAACAAATAAAGCTTAAAATGCAGAGCCTTCTTATTTGCATGGACCCTATCCAAGACTTTTGAAAAGTCTTAGATCTTTTTATATGGTTATATACTCTTGCAAAAAAAAAATGCAAAGGGTTCAGTCTACTCTTTATATTGCAGCCTATTCTTTATAAAATAGTAGCTAACATTTATCTGTAGGTTATTGTAAGAGCCATGAGCATTTGTAAACCTTTTGCTAATTTATTTATCTTAAAGAAAACCTATTAAGAGTTAATCTAGATGAGAAAAAACTGCCATGATCCATTCTTTAAACTGTGTAACAGTATAGTTTCATGACAGAGACATTAAGCAGAGGATGACACATCTAGTGCAAAAATTATTGTGCTGGAGAAGCCAAGGGGACCATGAAGACCTGTAACAAGGAAGATCAACTTTATCATTTTAATGTGTCTGTCAGATAAGTGTAAGCAATATTATCATCAACTATTTTAAAGATAACAAATCATAAATTGAAACATGTGGTCTTACTAGAAATCAAAGCAATACAAATTAAAATAGTGGAATACTGTATTTCACCTGTCAAATTGGCAGAAGTGAATAATAGTATTAAATGGTGGAGAGGAGACCAGGCGCAGTGACTCACGCCTATAATGCTAGCACTTTGGGAGGCTGTGGCAGGAGGATTTCTTGAGCTCAATAGTTTGAGACCAGGCTGCAAAACATAGAGAGACTTCATCTCTACATTTTGTTTTTAAATTAGCTAGATGTGGTGGTACATCCTTGTAGTCCCAGCTATTCGGGTGGCTGAGATGGGAGAATCACTTGAGCCCAGGAGGTCAAAATTGCAGTGAACAGTGATTATACCAGCCTGGTGACAGAGGATTACTCTGTCTAAAAATAATAATAATAATTAAAAATAATAAATTTAAATATTTTTAATAAATACAGTAAATTATGGAGATGTAATCATGTGACAGTATCTCCTAGAGCTTGAGAAGCAATTGGTTGTATGCAACAAGAACTTCAGAAGGATCACAAACGTTGGCCTAATAATTTTACATCTAGGAGTCTATCAAGGACTGTAGAAAATTTTACATGTAAAAATTATGTATCTATTTTTAGTTATAATAGCATATCTCTGATAGTGATGAATTGAGTAATAGAAAAATGGTTAAACTACATCTATATGATAGTGTTTACTTTTTTTTTTTAAGATAGGGTCTAAGTCTGTGGCCCAGGCTGGAGTACAGTGGTACAATCCTAGCTCACTGCAATCTTGAAATCCCTGGGCTGCAGCCATCCTGATGACTCAGTCTCTAAAGTAGTTAAGACTGTAGGCATGTGTAAACATGCCTAGCTACTTTTTAAATTTTTTGTAGCGATGGCATTTCGCTATGTTGCTCAGGCTCGTCTTGGACCCCTGGCTTCAAGTAATTCTTCCACCTTAGCCTCCCAAAGTGCTAGGATTATAGGCATAAACCACCAGAGCTGGCTAAAAATTCTACCATTAGAGACCTATTAAGGAAAGAGAATACATGAACAATAAACTGTTAAACAAAAGAAAAGAGAGTAACAGCCAAACATTGTGGATTACACATGTAGTCCCAGCTATTTGGGAAGATTACTTGAGGAATTTGAGGCCAGCCTGGGCAACGTAGTGAAACCCTGTCTCTAAATATAAAGAAATAAATATTAAAAAAAAAAAAAAAGGAAGAAGAAAAGAGACTGAAAACCTGTCTACACAGTAAAATCTTAGTTATGTATAACTACTAGAGACAAATATACCAAAATGGTAACAGGAGTTTTCTCTAGTACATGGATAATAAGGCACAGCTTTTATTTTCTATTTTTAATTTTCTATATTTCAAATTTTCTGTAATGAACATATATTATTGTAAAACATTATGAGAATACTTACTATATCATGTAAACAAATTAAGTCATTTTATTTTTAAAAAAACGTGCTTAGGGTATAGGCTTCTTGGACATAAACAGACAATGCATCCACTCTTGAAACTGTGTTGAAATCAGACAAGTTTCATTTTGATGGATAAACTCTGCCTCTTGTAAAGGTTTTCTTCTTTGGTACTTGGGTGGTGTTTCATAATTAGCATAATGCTGCAAGATGCTGACAAGAGATGTTTAAAACAAAGTTTTCTGACTTATTAACGAAACTACAAGGACAAAATTAAATGATTCAATAGAACTCATGATCTTAGAAAAGACCGATAATGAATACTAAATTTTAATGAAGTCCACAGTAACACTGAAATGCACCATTTCATTTGCCATTAACCTTTCTGGTATGCTACTTGGAGGTCTTTAAATTCTTAGGACAGGATACCATTTAATGACAAGGACAGGTGACTGTTTCATTTAAATGAGCACACTTTACTAAAACATAGCATGGGAAGAAAATCAGTGAATGATATATGTGAATAGATATGGAAATCTAGAGGAAATTAAGGCAAAAAAAAGGGGGGGAGTGAAGGAGTGTTTTTCACAGAATTTAGCAAACTATTGATACTTCCATATGTATTTCGGATATAACACATTTTTTCAAAGTAATAAAATTGTCGAATGAATAACTGTCTTTACAGATATATGACAAGAAACATTTAAATCTAATCACATGAAGATTTCTTCAAGTATTTATTCAAATAAAAACAATCTCTCAAGAGAAGTTCCACTAAGGGAGCAATTCAGTAGTGAGATCTGAGTTGGAATGCAAATTGTTGGAAACTGGCAGTATTTTAAAAAAATGATAATTTTGCAGCATTTCTTCTATCCCATTTCATAGCAGCAGAGAATTGTGAATATCAAAGTTACGCTTCACAGCCCAGGTTCAGGATAAGACAGGTGGCATAGTATTATGATACATGAATCAAAAATGTAGGGCACTCTTTCACACAACACTACAAGTTTTGAGTTGATTTTATTTTTAGCTTTGTAGTTGTAACGTCACCAAAAAATTCAGAGACAATGCATCCAGTTGAGTGAGGAAAATATGTGCACTCATAATCCTCTGTTCTCTGCTGCAACTCCTAACCACTCCCCAGTCTCAGCATCTGGTCCATGCTGCTGGCCAAGTGCTTTCCTGAACCCTGGTACTATGGCAATGCCTACTTCTAAAGCAAGGTTATTCATTTCCTTTCACTGTTGTAAGAACTTCTCCCATGCTTTAGGGTTCAAGCCAGCAGATATTTACTACCTCACAGCTTCTGTAGGTTAGAACTCTGCTAGCTTGAGTGCATCCTCAGCTTAGAGTCTCACAAGTTTGACTGAAATCAAAGTGTCAAGGCCTGAGTTGCTTGTTGGAAACTCAGGGGTAGAATCTGCTTCCAAAGCGTGTTCAGGTTGGTGGCTGGGTTGCTTTTAGCTCCTTGGGGCAGTAGAACCGAAGTTCATGACTCTTAGCAGCTGTCAGGCAGAGGCCTGGCTCTGCTCCTGGGACTCATCCCCATATGTCCTCAGGCTTTCCATGAGGCCCCCTCCAGCAGTGAGAGGTGAGACCCTTTCCTGTTTCCAATCTCCTGATTTTGCCTTCTGCTGCATTTCTCTGACTCCAGCCAGAGAAATTTCTCTGCTTTTAAGGACTTTTGTGAAGACTCAGATAATCTAGTTAAATCCTCCCATTTTAGGTCAGTAACCTTAACTACTTATAGGAAGTTCCTTTTGTAATGGAAGGTGACATATTCAGAGATTTCAGGGATTAGGAAATGTATGTTCTTGGGGGAGCATGTTGTCTACTACACAGATACTAGATATGTGTCAGATAATTTATTATTGACTTTTTTGCATTGAATTATAAAAATAATTAGAATAGACTAGTGAAATTCAATCAGTTTTGTAATTTTTAAAATTTTTTTCAGAAGATTTTCTCTAAATACCTGGTCATTTAGAATGTATTACAACTTTCAAGTAAAAATTCACCCAATCCATAGAGCCATTGCATTTCAGAGAAAATATTGGCTGTTTGCTCTGCCTTATTTATTAGTATTTTGACAAAACCAACAAGCAAACCCCTTACAATAGTTATTTAATTCTTAGTAGCTGCTTTCTGTCCTTAAATTCAAGAAACTAAGCATATATTGATAACACTAACATTTTATTAATTTATCTCAATAAATGATTCATTTTGCAAAAGTGAAACTTTGTATCCCTTGATAAATATCATTCCATTTGATCATTTCACAATGTATACATATATCAAAACATCAAGTTTCACACATTAAATATGTGTAATTTTTGTCAATTATGTCTCAGTAAATGAGAAAAGTAAAGTATAATAGTTATGTATAAAATAAAATCGTATCTAAAAGTATAAGTCTACAGCATTGTTGATGTATAGAAAAGTTATTACACATTAAATAATTAGCCAAAGACCATATAGAAACTAAAATTTTAATGATTATATTTAACCAGTGGTGACTTATAATTTAAGAAGCAAAAATAGAAACATTTTAATGAAGATTTCAAGATTATGCTTATCATGAACTGATAGCAAATATTTAAAATTTTAGGAATTACAAATACATATACACATACACATACACAGAGAGAGAAAATGTTTCACAAACTTGCTAATTACTGTATGGTAACTAGAATTCACAGAATACTGATTTAGAATCATTAGTAAACTTACCTGGTAAGGCATCACTTTAAAATTATAAATACCTAATTAAATAACATTTTTAAAATAATCTCTTTCAGAGTTAGTAAAAAAAAAAAACTATGTTGTCAGTAAAAATAAAATTTTGTATAGTTATTCAAATAATTTTTTTTAATTTACCTTTTTAGACACTTCACATCCTATTAGCAGAATTCTCTTTGCCAGTGAGTGGTATACAGGTAAATGGCTCTTCTGATATATAAAAGCCCTGATTTGCTGCATTTTCTGTTACCATAATATGAATACTCTCACTAGGGCCCATTTTAAGATTTCCCCATGATGCCCTGAGCTGATTAGAGCCAGCTCCAGTACACGACAATCTGTAGTCCAGTATCATGCTTTGAGAAATATTGTTTTGTGGTTAATGTGCATCCATCACCATCAAATTTCTTTGTCAGACAGACTTGTGTCAATAGTCCAACTCTTTTCTATGACATCAACTTAATAGCCTCTGCAAACAATTAACTCATCTATTAAGAGAGGATAATAATAATACTACTTTCTTAACAGTTTTGTCATAAAGATTAAATTATATAACATATGTAAAATGTTGTATCCAATGAATGCATTCACAAATAGTATTATTATTATCATTGTTACAAATCTGTTCTAGAGAAACAGACTTTGCTACCCAAGATATAGAATAGAAAAGCTCTGTAAAACATCGTGATGGGAGTCTCCTAACAATGTAGCAAATGTCCAAAATATGTATGAGATTTCAAGACTAGTTCACACATATGTGCATGCATATACACACACACACAGAGCCCAGCACCTTTAGAAAACCTGCTGTATTAGTCCGTCCTAACACTGCTAATAAAGATATTCCTGAGACTGAGTAATTTGTAAAGAAAAAGAGGTTTAACGGACTCAAGTGTTCCACATGGCTGGGGAGGCCTCACAATCATGGCAGAAGCTAAAGGAGGAACAAAAGCAGGCAAGAGAGCATGTGCAGGGGAACTGCCCTTTATAAAATCAGGTCTCATGAGACTTATTCACTATCTATAAAATCAGGTCTCATGAGACTTATTCACTATCACAAGAACAGCATGGGAAAAAAACCCACCCCCATTATTCAATTTCCTCCCACTGGGACCCTCCCACAACATGTGGGGATTATGGGAGCCACAATTCAACATGAGATTTGGGTGGGGACACAGCCAAATCATTTCACCTACTATGCAAGTGCCTCTACTTATCAACTGATTTTAACACTGAAATGTAGAAAGAAATGACAAATTTCAGGACATGGTTATTTATAAGCTCATTCCTTATACCATATTATTTTAATTATTGTTCTAAAATATTTGGAAATTTTACTTAACAAAAGATGTTTGAATTAAATCATTCATAAATAGTTTCCTAAAAACCACCAAGAGAATAAACAAAATCAAAGTATTCTGAAAACCATCTTTTATATAAATATCCTGAAAAATACACAGCATTGTTGCAAAATATGTTTGGAATGTAGTCTATATTTCATGAATTTTAGTAACTATTTTTTTATATGAGAGCAAATAGCACTTTAACATTTAAAAGTAATAATTTGACATTTTGGAAAGTGTTGTGTAGCTCTCAAATGATCCCTATTTGTTAAATAATCTGGATACTATTCTATGAATATAATATCATATCAAAATTAAATAAAACACATATTAAGAGAAACAATATAAGTAGATATTTGTGTGCTGATGAAAAGTGGTACAATATGTTCCTTTCTCTTAAAATTTCATTATGCTGATCTAGATTAATTTCTTTTTCCAAAAGATATATTAAGTTCATTTCATTCCAGAAAGATGGGATCTGTTACTGATTAGTTGAATAAAGCCTAATATCAAGCCATTACTGATTTCCCAATATTCTTAAGGCAGCAACCATGTGTATTTATACGTACATTTTACCACCATTTTCTGTATCTATTCCATTTCAAAGTTCAAATAAGTTCAGATAGCTTAGAAAGATTATAAAGAATATTACTTTCTTGTCTTTATTTAATTCCTGAATTAAAGGTAGCAAGTAGTGAGAGTTTAAGGTATTAAGCAATTTCAATCTAAAAAAATTATTGTTTTCCAGAGGTCAGGCACAGTAACTTACATCTGTAACCCCAGTACCTAGGGATGCCAAAAGCAGGCGGATTACTTGAGACCAGGAATTCAAGACAGGCTTGAGTAACAAAGTGAGACCCTGTATCTATGAAAAAAAAAAAAAAAATAGCTGAGCATGGTGGTGTGTGCCTGTAGTCCCAGCTACTTGGGAGGCTGAAGTGGGAGGATTGCTTAGGCTCAGAGGTGGAGGTTGAGTGAGCCGTGATTGCACCACTGCACTCACACTGGGTGAGAGAGTGAGACACTCTCTAAAAAAATTTAGAAAAAGTGTTGCCTGAATTTGAATAACAAGTGACTCATAGAACAAGTCATGAAAATCTTATATTTTAACGGATCATTAATAATGCTATGTTACAGATATAAAAACGAAGTTGTGGCAATATGAAGTGATCATTCTTTCAAAATACAGACAGCAAGCAGCAGAGCTGTGTTTCAGTCCTTACATGTGTGTAATTACAAAGCCTGTGATATAAAACACTAAGCTATATTGGCTCTAGTTTTATTCTCAAGTCTGTCTCATTAGGTGACCAAATCTGAAAGAGTAACATTATCTGTTAAGATCCATGTGTCTTAACCATCTTTCCAGCACTAAATAAGCACCAGTTGGGGGTTTGTTGCATTTGACACAGCCCCTGCTCCTTACATGCTTAAGAACAAGCATTGGGTTAGAGACAAGAAACATGCAGCATGATGAGACACAGAATTAGGTTGAAATGGGAACATCCTTGTCAAGTTCATTAATGGATGGTTCAGAAGTCTTCGAAAGAAAGTGACCTTTCAGCGAAGTTTTGAGAGGTATTTAGAAATCAAGCAAAGAAGGTATGGGAAGGTAACTATGTCAACAACAACAAAAAAAAGGGCACAAATCAGAAGTGTTTGCAGTCATCTGACTCACTTGTAGATTGTTTCTATCAAGAGTCACAAAAACAGAAAACACATTACAGATTTCATGTAAAATATGATTTAATATGGAAAATAAGGTACTTAGAAAACTTTTGGGAAAACTGAATGAGCATTCAAAAGGGCAAGAGAAGTTTCCAATTACTTCAAGAAATCAAGATGTTTTGATATTTGCACAAACCCATTATCAGTGATTTCAGGTGCCTGAAGCCATGAAGTAGAGATAGGTACGTTTTGTGGTCATCTATATTAAAACTCATATCTATTGTCTGCCAAATTCCATACACCTGCCAGCCTGTGCAAGAGGAGCACTGGTACTCTATCTATATGCTGTTATCCAAATCCTGCACGTAAGCCTTACAATGACATTTTTAAAGTTAGAACACTGTTCGCCTTGGAGCCTGAGAAAGTAGTTTCTGGACCTTGAACTCTATTGGAAGGCTTAAAAGTGTGAGAATGATTCTGAGTAACAGCAGACAACATCTGGCCCAGAGATCAAAGGATACACAGGAAGAAGTGATGCGAGAAGAGGCAGAGGACTTGCCAGGGCTACACACCTAACAGACATTATATACTAAGTGGATGAGCTTTATGCTATCATGGAAATAATAAAACATCTTTGAAGGATTTTATACAGAGAAGTGTCATAATCAGGTCTACATTTTGGAAAATTGTTATAGAAGCACATTTTGTCTGAATGGTTTGGGCTGGCATTTGGATAAAAGGGAACAGATGGGAGGTAGGAGCACTAGTAAGGACTATATTACAGCAATTTAAAAGGTAAGAAACTATAATTAGGTGTCATTCATGGTAATAGAGAAAAGGTAGGACATATTCTGGATCTTATGGGGAAAGCATGTGTTGATCTGGGGACTGGTAAGTGAAAGAAAAATTCTGTGACAGCTTTTAGGCTAATGGTGGAGTTCAGGTACGTTCCATGTATGTCTCATGTGGGTAATCAGGGTGAAAATACAGTAACTACCTGGAACACGTTCTTCTCATGACTGAGGACAATGAGAGCAAGAGGTCAAGCCACGCCATGATACTTTACTTGTATCAAGTGCACTCATAGAACATTTGCTAAATTAAGGAACATGACCAAGCCCTTAGTCAAGACATGGGTCTTATATATTCCCCCTGTCTAGGAGAAGGCACTGCAAAACCACAGGACAAAAGTATGGATGCATCACGCTACTACTGGGAGAAGACAACAGGTTGAATAATGCAAATTGCCTAAGTGCTCCCAGCTTGCCCTAAAAAACGCCTATGCCATTCTCCACAACCACCTGCGGTGATGAGGCTCTTATTCCTCCACATCTCTCACAGTCTTGGCATATCAGTCTTTTTTTTTCTTTCTGAAAAGCATTAATTGGAATCTTCACATTTTAACAAGCATTTGCTGATTGAAAATTCTTTGGAATAACGGTCATAGTCTTTTTTTTCCTTTTTCTTTTTTTTTATTGCATTTTAGGTTTTGGGGTACATGAGAAGAACATGCAAGATTGTTGCTTAGTTACACACGTGGCAGTGTGATTTGCTGCCTTCCTCTCCATCACCTATATCTGGCGTTTCTCCCCATGCTATCTCTCCCCAACTCCCCACCCCCCACTGTCCCTCCCCTATTTCCCCCGACAGACCCCAGTGTGTGATGCTCCCCTCCCTGTGTCCATGTGTTCTCATTGTTCAACACCCACCTATGAGTGAGAACATGCAGTGTTTGATCTTTTGTTCTTGTGTTCATAGTCTTTTCAATCATTTAGAGTTTTCATATTGGTCAATTTAGGTTTTCCCCCTTGTTAATTAACAGGACTTTGTCTTATATTCTAGATATTAGATCCTTTACTTTGATATGTACATGTCACCTTCCATAGGGTCACTGATCTTTTAAACTTATCTTTACTATCCTTTTAAAGAGAAGATTTTAATTTTTTATATAACCAAATTTATTGATTTTTATCTTTAAGATTTGTGAAGTATCGGGCTGGAGAGTTGCGCACTCACTCAAGACAGGTGCTCTTGCGTCAGGAAGACACCATCCTGGGGAAGCCTATGACCCCCACCCAGATAGGCCCAATCCCGCTGCCTCTCATGTGGCAGCTGTACCCTGATGGACGATACCGATCCTCAGACTCCAGTTTCTGGTGCATAGTGTACCACGTCAAGATTGAAGGCCTGGAGAACATGCTTCTGGAGCAGCTGCCAGATGACTGAGTGTGGCATGGTCTTGCAGCACCCATCTCCTTTCACCCCAGGGCCTGCACCTGGCCAGTCTGCAATGGGGATATTCGTGTTTCTATTCACCTTCGTTTCCTATGCCCGTGTCTTCTCCTCCACCATGCTGGGGTCTGGCAGGGAACAGACAGAAGATAAACCCTCTACCCAGGGCCTGCTGGACCTGCCTGTGGCTCACTCTGCTCCCATCAGCATTATGACTCCCGCCAAATATTTTTTTAAAAAAATAAATAAAGATTTTTTTAAAATCTTATTTGGCAAGTCCTTCACAATATAAAGCATAATGATATTTTTCCACAGTGATAGTACCAGTATAGTAAAATTCATTATAATCATGTTTTTAATCCCTCTAGAGTTAGAAGAATTAAGTTTTATTTTTCTCCTTTTGACAAATCAGTTTTCTCCAAAAGTTTGATGATTTATTCTTTTCTTTTGATTTGGGGACTACTTTTCTGTAAATTAAGTTCTTATAAAGTTTTATTCTCAATAATATCTGCCACTCTTCTGATTAAAACCTCCAAAGCTTTCATATAGTTTAAATGACAAACTCCTTAACATGGAATTTATTTCTTTATTTATTCCCAAAATATCTACTGAGCTTCTACTATGTGTCAAAACTATCTGTCAGAATTAAATACTGTCTCTGGCTTCATGAATCTTGCTGTCAGGTGTTACTGCTACTGAACAGGTAATTACAAGTGGATGATGACTAGAAAGAGGAAGAATAAGTTGCTATTAGAGTGTTCCAGGTACCTGTGAAAGTCTAGGGGTTAGTGCATGTTCTCATTTATAAGTGAGAACTAAATATGAAGCACACATGGGCATAAACATGGGCAAAGCAGACGCTGTGAACTACTGGAAGGAAGAGGGAGGGAAGGGATCTCAGGCTGAGAAACTGCGCATCATGGAGGGAGGGATCTCAGGCTGAGAAACTGCGCATCATGTACTATGCTCCCTACCTGGATGGTGGGATCTGTACCCCAAACTTCAGCGTCACACAATATTCCCTTTAACAAACCTGCACATGTACTCCCTGCATCCAAATTAAAAGTTCAAGTTTAATAATGATAAGTAAATAAAAATTAAAATGTGGGGATAAGCCATTAAAAATAAAGTCTAGGGATTGAGACGAACTGCACTATGTGAATGACCTTTCCCCTAAGAAGGCAACATGAAAGCAGAAATTAAAAATCACGTCTGGGGATTGGGATAAACTGCACCATGCAAATAGCCTTTCCATTAAGAAGGCAACATGAAAGCAGAACTTGGCCAAATGAGGAGCAGAAGACCCATGAAGCAGGTTTCAAGCAAAGGAAATATTATGTCGAATGTCCGAGAACGCATGGAGATTGTAACTTCTCCTAGACACTGGGTCACTTCTCCAGTATAGTTGAGGCAAAGAAAATGTCAGAGGTCAGATTCAGATTGCTAAGAAGTGTCAGATTCAGAAGGTCTTTGAACCCTTACAAAGACCTTCCCTATCTGCCCAATAACTGATCTTTATTTCTTTTACTTTCCTTAACATTTTTGATATTCTCAAAACATATCATGTATTTTTATATGTTCTTGCATCATTCAACCTGTTCTTTCTATTTGTGTTACCCTCTTACTTCTCCCCATCTCCAGTAAAATCCCACCATGTCCATCTTTATGTAATTCACTTTACTTTAGTCCTTAAGCTTGTCATTCTTTTGTCAGTCTAAATGATGCCTCAGATAGCAGAACGCATAGCTGTCACCTCCATTAATCTGTGCTTAGACCTATTTCTTATTCACATATTACCCAAATGCTATGTTGTATGTAAGTACATTTTCTCATATTTCTGAAATAACTGCATAAATCATGGAATGGCCGTAAGGATTGAATGAGACTGTTGATATAAAGCACTTGGCATGGTGTCTGGTACATAACACAACTTCAATAAAGTTCATTATTTTTATAATAATTGCCATGTTTGTTACTAGTACCATCATTATCATCCTGCATTTTCCAGAGGCTTCTCTCAAATCTTTTACTTCTTAGAAGATATATATCCCAGAAACTCTTTTTATCTATATGTACTTTTCTTTTTTATTTGTTATGTTTTGTTTCCTTCATCTTTTCTGGGTTTATTTACGTTTTGCTTCCTTCATCTTCTCTGGGTTGGAGAACAAGAGCCTAGTGCTGAATATAGGGTTTGTGACAATGTCGGAAGAACATTTGGTCTGGCTAAAGTGTGGAAAGAGGTAAAATCATATTCAAGCCATTCTAAATCCTTTACTTTTTCTAACCTTCCTATACACACCAAAACTTCCCAAGAATAGACAATGTATAGCATTTGTCTGCATTATTTACCTATAAAAGATATTCATCTAGACATCTGTGAATTAAAAAAGTAACATGGACCTGAAGGATGCCTTCTTCCCCAACGGCTCTGGTCTTAGTACTTCAGGTGGGCTTCAGATCTATGGCAACCATGGCTCAGGAGGCATCAAGCTTTCCAATTTCAAACAAAAGTTGACCATAATTCAGGTCAAATACTTGAATTATGCTTCATGCTAATCTAATATTTTCTCAATACATGTCTGTCTAGTTATATGTTCCTTGCTTAGGAAAATCCATATTTGTTTTGCTATTTGATTTTTTGGAGTAGCCGAAAGCATTCATTTTAAGTAATAAATTATAAGAATGTATGAAATTATAGAAATTAATTCATAATATAATTAATGTTGAATCTCTTTAAAAATAAGCTTAAATGTGATTAATATTCAGCTCTTGATAAATTGGTATGATAATAATGAATATATTAAGTATAGCAATGATAATCCTGAGATCATAGAACATAAATAATATTATCAGATATTTTCATCCCATGTGATTAATGATCTCTGATAACCAGACATTAATTACTATTAGTTATAAATCACTGTTAAGTTCAACCCACTATGTATTTATAGTTTAGTTTCTAAAGAAACCTACCTAGATAACAGTCAAACATATGCATCCATTATTTTATTTTATTTTATTTTATTTTACTTTAAGTTCTGGGATACATGTGCAGGACATGCAGGTTTATTACACAAGTATACATGTGCCATGGTGGTTTGCTGCACCCATCAACCTGTCGTCTAGGTTTTAAGCCCTGCATGCATTAAGTATTTTAACACACTCTTCACTGTCCTCCATTTCTATTTCCTCTGCTCAGTGATAAATTGATTGCTGCTCAGTTCAGACACAGAATTGAGCACCAAGGGACTCTGACTACAAAGTGATGTTAGAAGGTCAACATGAATCATAGCAGCTAATTTAGATCTCCATACATGAAAAAAGATGAAAGAGACAACCTGCCCATAATTTTCATATTATAGCTGAGGGAAGAAATAACAAATATAGACAAGGATTTGATGTTATGCCAAGCATTTATTTTTCCAATCCATGAAAGTTCATATAAGCATAAGTTATCATTTTATGTTGCTATGGCAGTCTTTAGAGAGCTGCACACAAAATGTGCTGCCAAGCCATACACAAGAGAATTGAACTTGCATCTTGAGAGAGAGAGAAGAAGTAGGAAATGCAGCAGTTGGCTAAAATAAGGAGTTAATAAGATGAAATACAAAAACATAAGTTTGGGATATTAGAGGCTTACGCATTGAACAAAATTATACACTCTTAATGTTGAAAGCAAGAAACTAAAGACAGAATCCATTTCACTGACGTTATTTATATATCACACTTGAAGGAATATATATGCTTTAATAGTCAAAAGAATACTTGAGCTAAAGTCAAATATGAAAATCAGAGAACATGGACTAATGATAGAATGAGTGCTCAGAGAATATGAATATTTGTCTTTTAGAATGGGAGCAGTCACCCTGCAAAGTAAATGACTAAGAGAAGCAATTAGCATAAAGGGTTTTTAAATGTTGTTAAATTATCATATAATTTGAAAGAGTTATAAAAGTTCCATTATTATAAGGACTACATACAGCACTTACATATTTTCAATGCACTTTATGATCATTGACTAGTAATTAGCAGAAAAACTTTCTTACTCCAGAGAAATAAATGAAAATACATTTTTCTGCTTTCCTTACCATATAAAATCTCCTATGAAACTTCACCTAGCTTGTAGTGGATTTAATTCCTTGTTTTTCTCAGTATCTAGCAGAGGTTTAAACCTTTATGATTTGTACCAGTGTATTTACAGAATGATTTAAAACATCCTTAAGAAGTTAGTATTCAAACATCATTAAATATTTAATACTGGAGGGATGCTAAAAGTTAGCTCCTGTTCCATGAGAATAGCGTTAAAGAACACAACAAAAACTTATTAAAACTGCAGAACTGGAGCAGCAGAAAAATAAGAGAATCAGAAATTGAAATCATTGTCTCAAGGCAAGCTATGCCTAATGAAAATGTGCTACTCATCATTGCCTTGAATATAAACTGCTTTTTTTTTTTTTTTTTTTTTCCAACCAATATTTTATTTAAACCTGTGAAATGCTATTCAATTTAAACTGCTTTTATTGACAACCACATAAACTCACCAGAGGAGGTATAAAAAGTTACAGGAAGGAAAGAAAGCAACAAAACACTAAACCTTAAAGTAATCATTTCAAGTATTTTTACTTTAATTTACAGATGAAGAAACTGAAACTGAGAAGGGTTAATTTAATAGTCCAAAGAATAGAGTAAACGAATGTCAGCACAAGGATTCCGAGTCTATCTGATTCAAAATGGCTTCACCTTTTTGTCCTTCTATTTTCACTGCATCATCTCTGCCACTTCATTACATACACGAGCAGGGTCCAAAGCTGGGTTCTGTTCTAAGAATTCTGTCCTGTAAAGAACAGATAATGTACCCAAGTTCCTGCAATGTGAGATTTGACACTAATGTTTTCCAAAGTGGGTGGAACAATGGGATAAAGAGGGAAAATGAAAGTTAAATTGCTGTTGAAAATGCTGCTTTGTAGAAAAGCGTAGTGATTTTGCTAGCGTGTCTTATGTATCTATCTATACAAACAGTTTCAGGGACATAAGGAAATAAAAAACTGAGATATGATGTGATGCTTTGAAAATGACTAGGCAGCTGCCATGAGTAATTCACAAGTGTTAATTCTTGACGTTCCTCAAACATAACTGAACTATTATATTTGTCTTTGTAGATTCATACTCACGCCAAGTATCAAGAGGGATACTCTGATGAATTGTTCAGAGCCCCAATTTCAATAACTATCCCTTCCCAGTGTATTGAAAGCTGCTAAGCATTAGAATCAACTGAACTGACTTTATCTTTTTATTACACTATATCGAATTGGATTCTTTGAGATTCTTATTCTCCAAACACTAAAAGGAATAAATATAAACTGCATCTGACAAGTTAAGAAAAGATGGAGATCAATAGCTTGTTAAAATTATTTTGATGGAAGCTATTATTATAAAACAAAAATTTTTGTAGAATAATGTAGGTATGCTGCTATCACTAAACAGTTTTTTTATGTATTCTCATTTAAAGCAGATATAGCAACATATATTAATTTAAATTCAATAGTATTCACTATTAAAGTTATATCTAGATGGAAATTTAAAATATTCAAGACTGGTTAACAAGCAGGTTAAGAAAATGACCTAATTTTAAGAAAAAAAAAATAGTTACTACCTCGTTCTTTTGAATGGTTAGTTCAAATTATTTACAATTTCAAGAGAAATATTTAAATTCATGAAAGAAAACACAATATTTTGCAATGTCCTTAGGTATTTGTCCTAAATTTGATAGCATATGGTTTTATGTTTATGAAGATCTATTTCAGCCATGGTCTAAGTTGGTTTGCTACAGTTTTGCATATGACATCAGTTGAACAGACTCATAAGACCAGCATTTGAATAAAAGATGTTTATAAATGATAGACATTTCCCTGAGTACTTCATTTTATAGCAGTCTTAGACTTTTAAAGTAAAAAGGTAAGATTATTCAGTGAATTCACACTTTGGTGTGCTCAGAATCACCCGGAGGACTTATTAAAGTTTGCTGGGCCCTACTTACAGAGTTTGTGAAATAGTAAGTCTAAAAGAAAGATTCGGGGTAAAGGAGAAATGAGCAAATTTGCATCTCTAACAAGTTCCCGCGTAATGTCAATGCTTCTGTTCAGTGATCATACTTCGACAGCCACTACCATAAAGAAGGCTACTGAAGGTGTTTAGCCACCTTATTTTGAGCACATTCAGAGTATTCTATTTAACATTTCATGACAAAATTGTCCACATTGATGACAAAAAGACAATTTTAAACTCATTCCAGAAAACATATTTTTATGTTAATAAACCATTCACAGTGTAATTATTTTATAGTCTTCATAATTAGATGAAAATATTTCATAAGATAAATATATCATCTAAATACTTCTTTGGACTACTAGGTAGATTTAAGTTTGCCATGCCTATTTGTCATTTTAGGTCATGTGAGGACTATCCAATCTAAGCTAGACCTACTTTGTTTAAATTAAACAATGAGACTAAAATATCAGAATGCATGGAACTAAAAAACCAAGGTGTTATTCTCCTAAACATTTAGTCATTATGGAAAAAAATAACAAAATAAGATAAAAAATGAAACAAAAATGACAGTGATTTATGTGTTCCAGTTCTTTCTGATATTTTTTAATCTTACAACCTGGTATATTTTGGTCATCTGTAACCTTAATATGAATTACTTACATCATTAAATCCTCTTAGGAGATAAAAATGATGGACTATATAAAACATGTTAGATACAGCCAATAAATAAGCCATTCCATTATATATATTTGTCTATGCCTACCCTGAAGGAACCTAATAAAATAGCATTTTCTTAGCTTTTCTTTGTTAAAACACAAACTGGTAGCAGATTTGAACAAAACTCATATGGTTCATTATGGGTAAATATTAATTTGCAAAGTTTATTATTTAAACATGAACTATAGTTTTGTTTACAAACTCTAGGGTTATAACTTAATGAACAAAATTGATAAAACAGTGATTCAAGAAAAAGATTAATTGAAGAAAAAAAATGACCCTTGACTAAATAAAAGATAAAATAAGAGTTAATTACCCAAGAGCCAGACCTAAAACAGAGAAATAATGTTAAGGTCCAGGATATACCTAATATATAGGTGATGAGTATCATGATTTTAAAACCCTACACTATTTTAAAACCCTACACTATTTATGATTAGGAAGCATCTAATAGATTTTCTTTTATCCCCTACACTATTTTTAAAACCCTACACTATTTTAATTTTAAAACTCTACACTATTTATGATTAGGAAGCATCTAATAGATTTTCTTTTATCTCTGTTTTACTCTATTCCTTCTAATTTTGATAATTTTGATGGTTTGAAGTTGTAGTTATGAATTAATTTCATAATAATCAGCCAGTATCCTTTACATACGGTCCTGTAGTATAAAACAATGATTTACAGTGACTTATGGTGATAAAGAAAACACTTTATAGACCATCTGGCAACCTCAGTGCAGATGGCCAGGATTCACTGGACAAATATTGTATCCCTAAGTTGGGGTGGGCCATAAGGAGATTAGCCATGGATAATTATCAATTCCCAAACTTTTGCTTGGACCGTATGGAAGTACATTCAACTATGAAAAGCACCAAACTGTTCCACTTCATATAATAAGAAGAGCAGATAATCAAAGACTTGAAATAATGCTAATGAGAGTTCTGTATACAGATCTGTAGCTGGCACTTGAAAAATGTATGCAAATACAGTAAAAAAAATAAATTTACATTATGACAAGCCCAGAAATAGTAGAGGGTAAATTTCATATCTCTAGTAACAGAGCAGCCTATCAAACCAGAAAAAATAAAATAAAATCACTCCTACAATATTAGACACAAGACAATGAAATACATTGATTTCCGAGGGGCAGAAACAAATTAGGTGAACCCTACAAATGCCTCCTGATATTTTACCAAAAAAAATTATGTGGATAGAAAAAAAGTACATGAAAAGTGCTCAAGATCATTAGTTATTAGATAAATGCAAATTAAAATCAAAACTAGGTAGCTCTACATATCTATTTAAATGTCTAAAACTAAAAAGACTGAGCCTGTAGAATATTGGTGAGGGATATGGAGCACCTAAAATGCTTATGTACTAGTGAAGTGGATAAACATATACCCACCACAGGGCACAGCCATTCCTATCTTAGAGAATATCAGTGTATATTTCCATAAAAAGATTTCTATGCAAATGTTCATAGTAGCTTTGTCTGAAATAGCTAAAAACTGGAAACAATTGAAATGTCCACCCATAGGATTACAGAATATCTACATAATGGGCTCTGAGACAGCAACCTCAGAGTAAAGAGACAAAATATATACATATACATACACACACACATATATATATATATATATATATACATACACACACACATATATATATATATATATATATATATATATATACACACACATATATATATATGATAAAAACACAAAGAGTTAATGTTCAGTAATAAGAAAAACTATGGACATACACAGCACTGCAATGTGGATGGGTATTACGCATTTATGCTGAACAGAAGAAGCTGTATAAGAAAAAAGACATTTCTTTGTCATAAAATTTTAGAAACATAAACTATTCTATAGTGAACCAGATCATTGGTTTCCTATGGTTGGTGGAGACACAAAAGGGAAAAAGAACAAGACTAAGCAAAGAGAAATTTGGGGTGGTGATGGATAGGTTCATTTTCTTGATTATGGTGATGAATTATCACCATATGTAAAAGTATGTGATACACTAATCACATACTATATATTATGGTTCAATTATACCTTAATAAAACTGTAATAAAAATAAGCAAATAATTATGTACATAAGACGTTGCAAGATGTGACCTATCTATATTGGAAAATGTCAACTAGAGTGTGGTGGGAAGGAGAAGTTGTAGGAATCCAAAGTGTTGCAACCATAGATCAGAATGTGAGATCCTGGTAACCTTTGGTATTGTAGAGCACACAAAAAAGTATCTACTCAAATAACTACACTTTTGAATGCATAAAAATACTGCTTTATGATTGAGAATGTAAAAATGAGTTTTCAAAAATAAATCATATTATATAATTGGAAGGCTTTTACAGGAAAAAGAATTAGCAATAACAGGAAAGTTAATAAGAGGATATTTGGTCAAAGTTGTAATTTAATTTTTCGGAATGACATGTCATACAATCCAAGCAATGTTAAAAAGAGAGATGTCTGAGAAGTTGCAATGTCCAGCTGTAACACTCACAAATATCTATCCACTTTGGTTGCTTCAATGTATTGGATTTAATGTGTAACTGCTGAAATTGTGCCATTTGTTAAATGGCATTAGTCACAGTGAGTTTGGCTTCTCTGATCAGCTTGCGTGCCTTAGAGCCCTAGACTTTGAAAGGTTTATAAACAAATATTTTATTCCTTTTAGGAACAATTTATGGTATAATGGACATTGAGGGAAAATGGCAAAAAATTCTAATATAAGATGGTTTGATTATGGCCTAAAATTACTTTAAATGTGCTGCAGGGATCATAACTCATAAGATTAATTAATAGCCTTATTAGCATTATTAATTGAAAGACATTGATGTGCTTTAGGAATTTATAACAGCTGGGCTAGAACATTTAGGGGATAACAATGATCTTGAACCCACAAAGCTTAATTAAATTGGGATACATAAATAAAATTTGTAAGCCAATCTAATTAGGATCAAATGCAATGGTGTAATTATATGTTATAATAAGACAGAGCCCATGGAGTTGAAAAATAAACAACTTCCATGAAAAATACAGCAAATGAATATCAATGTCAAAGGAGAAGCTGAGAAGAAAGTAACATATCATGCTTGGTCGTCTTAGGCTCAGGTAAGAAAAGATGTCATTATTTTAGTAATATCTGATGATTAACTCAGAGCCCTCTTTAATTTCACTTCATATAAAAATCAAACAAGGATACATATTTCATTAAAGAGTATAGCAAACACAAATTAACAAAAAAACTTTTAAAGCAGTATAGGATGCAACTTTTCTAAATGATATGTAGAATTAACTAGGAAATATTTCAAATATTGCCAAAAAAAGGGAATAAAGCATACATTGTTTTCAAAATATTATATCATCCTTTTAAGAAACTATGATGTTTGTGACTTTAAAATAATTCTGTAACAAGATAGAGAAGGAAGACTCTCAATGTCCTAAACTACAACAATAAAAAGTTATTATCTTCGATACAGAAGAGTGAGTCCAGACCACTGAGCTGAGCAGGGACCTATGTGACTCCATGGGGCAATGGCTGCAGACCAGCCTATCGCTGCTTGCACTTCCTGCCACACAGAACTCTGAAACAAAAACATTTCTAGTTTAATTTATGGATTGTCACTTAATATTATTCTGGTTATAAAAACTGTTTTAATTGCACTGAAAATATTGTTTCAAGATAACACCAATTTTTCTCTGCAGTTCATAAAATGTACCTTGAAATTGTAAATATTTTCTGCATATTTTATGAAATAATGAATTAACCAAAAAGTGTCAAGGAAAGAGGGCCCACTCTTTGCCTAACTGATTTTTTCAACATATATTTTAGAGTCAGTGGACTTTAGAGTAGAAAAGTACAGTATTTTCTAATGCCAGATCTTCTTGTATAGCACTTGGAGCTATGCAACATTTTCAGTAATTCCTTTAACTTTGAATTCACATCGGTAGGCTTATTGTTAACTTCTAACATCTCTTTCTCAAAAACTCAAATCAATAATTGGACTCATCTTCTTTTTCATATGACAATGCTCTTACGTTCTGGTGATAGTATTGGTCTTAAACACTGTTTCCAGTTTATGTGATAGTCCACAAAGATTACAGTATACACAGAACCAATATTTTTCCTCTTTGTAGACACTACAATTAAGTCAAGTGCAAATTCATGTTCTGGATATAAGCAGTTTCATCCAAGTGTTAAAAATATATATCCTAGTTTACAAATGCGATTGCTTTTGTTCTTCCATGTTGTATAGCATCAATATACTATATTTGATGTGTCATTTAAAAGTGTCTTTTGACAAATAGTCTTGCCAATGGCCCATTTCTGCTGGTTTACACATTTCTCAGCAATGGTGCTTCTTGTTTCCATTCTGGCTATGATGAATGTCACTTTAAATTGTGTCCTTGGCAATTTTGTCTACTTTTCTACCTTTTAATATTAAATAATTAATATATGTAAGAAGAGTTTGTTATTGTGCTTCTGAAGAAAAAAGACATTGATTCATCCAAGAGAGTAATGCATTCTACAAATCATATTAAAGAATTCATGGCTCATGTGACTTTTGATAAAGTTTCATATTGTGCACCTCTGTGGAAACTAGAGCTCTGTGAATTGCAAAGCTAATATAATGCAATTTTTACAATTCATAAAGCTTCCTTCTTTTTTAAAGCTACTTTTTGAAAAAGCATCTTTTCATTAATTAATTAATATAGCCACAGAATCACCTGCTCAAGAACATATAGATTCCCATTCTGTACTGGCACTAGACCCTAATTATTTGCAATAATGTTATTTTTAGTTATAATTATTATGTTAAGAACATCACTACATTTATGCTTCAATAACTCATTTTTTTCTTGCTAGTAATTCAGTCAGCATTTTGGAGATTTAATAGAACACAATAGTAATGATTAAGATACAAATTTAATAAAGATAAAAATGATAATGAAAAAAAAGGGATATAAAGTTACATTTACAAACTACCCTCTGCGAATTTAACATCAGCCAAGATAAACTCAACAAGACAGACCATATAGCACAAAGTAATATTTTTTTAATGTAGTGAGATTTGCATAAAAACTTATAATAAACGCTTTTTTTCATTTTGTAAAATGAATGTGCACTTTTATTTCAACTGTTCTCCCTTCTAAGTCACAAAACTTACCAAAGACCAACAGGTTTTGGGAAAAGTTGCCCCAGAGACTTGCTGACTCAGTATTAAAAATACAACCTTCCAATTATTTTAAAAACTATTTTAAAGAAAAGATTACATTCCACCGACATTCCCAAGCTATATGAAATCTATATTCCAAAAAGATTTTTCACTTTTCACATTAATCAAAATGTTCACACTTATTTGGTGTTTCAATAAAGAATTTCACTCAATTGTCATGCCAAATAGTCTTTTGCCTCATTTAGCTGAAGATTGTGACACATAACTAAGAATAAAACAGAAACAAATAACAAAACGTAGGGCCTAGAAGGAAAAAAAGGAGGCAAATTTAATACAAGTAGAGAGTTTATTCAGGCCAAGCTTGAGGATTGCGACCGGATAGCATAGATGCAAGTCTCCCTGAATATATTCTCCGATTAGCAGCAGTTACAAGTAGGTATTTTTTTTTTTTAGATGGAGTTTCGCTCCTGTTGCCCAGGCTGGAGTTCAATGGCGTGGTCTAGCCTCACCGCAACCTCTGTCTCCCAGGTTCAAGCGGTTCTCCTGCCTCGGCCTCCCGAGTAGCTGGGATTACAGGCAGGCACCACCACGCCGGGCTAATTTTGTATTTTTAGTAGAGACCGGGTTTCTCCATGTTGTTCAGGCTGGTCTCGAACTCCCGACCTCAGGTGATCCGCCTGCCTCGGCCTCCCAAAGTGCTGGGATCACAGGCATGAGACATCGTGCCCGGCCTACAAGTAGGTTTTTAAGAAAAAAGAAGAGGAGTTCTGAAGTTGTTCGCCAAGAATTCACATTAAAATAACAAAACTGGCCAGGCATGGTGGCTCATGCCTATAATCCCAGCACTCTCGGAGGCCAAGATGGGGGATCATTTGCGGCAAGGAGTTCAAGACCAGCCTGGGCAACATGGTGAAACTCATCTCCACAAAAAAATACAAACATTAGCTGGGCATGGTGGCACACACCTGTAGTCCCAGCTACTTGGGAGGCTAAGGCAAGAAAATCGAGAATCGCTTGAACCCAAGAGGCAGAAGTTGCAGTGAGCCGTGATTTGTGTCACTGCACTCCAGCCAGGGCAACAGAACAAGACTGTAACAAAAAGAAAACAAAACCATAAACTATTAATTGTTTATACATCGTACTTTATTATCACAAATTCCAGGAATGTGAAGATAATGCACAAAGCCGCTAGTCAGGAACAAAGTGGCTTTAAACAATTGCCCCCAGGCGTGGGTGCCAAGCCATCAGAGTGACTGCAGTTCCATACTCCTTTCACTCTGGGCCTGATAAATTTTGCTTGCCTCTCATAGCTCAAACTGTTCTGGGCTATCTTCCTTTTCTCAGAAACCTGATGGAAATTTAAACACCTAAGAACATCTATGAGACTTATAACTGAAGGTACAGTTGTATAAGTTTATTAGTTTCTTCCCCTACTCTTTTTCCTGGGGCACACTTTGCCTATTCTTTGTTTTTGTTTTAAAAGCCAGTGTCAGAGTTTTGAAATGTCTTTGATATAAAAAGCTAATAACGTAATCCATCCGATTATGTCTTGGAGACACTGGATTACAATAATATCTAATGGAGATAGAACAATATGAACTTCAGAGAAGCTCAAGGAAAAAATATGAAAATTAACAAATTAAAACAAAAAAGTGGATAGATGAGGCAAATGTAGCCTGTAGAAGTTAAGTCTCATTTCTGTGCCAGTGAGAAGGAAGGCATTCTGCCTTTTTCTGGTCACACAGGCTTATGATCTGCAGGGGTATAGGGGAAAGCGTATTTGTAAAAGTAAATCTGGAGTGAGCTAATCTGACACCAAGTTTAATAAGTTTCTGATTTAGAGCCAAGGGAGGTGAAGTACAATGATAAATAAGTTAATGACAATGGTTTTTACAGTATACTAGGACAAATCACCACTTTGCCACTGATTGGGGGAAATAGCAACAAACTTTGTTTCACAATAAAATAAATACTAATGGGGGAGAGGGAAAGAAGAATGTAGTTTAAAACTTAGTGTTCTGTTGATTAAAAAAAAAGCCAAACTATAAAATATTTGACTAAATTAATTCTGAGCCAGATGTGAGGACCATCACCCATGACATGACTTCAGGAGGTCCAGAGACCATGACCCCAAGGTGGTTGGGTTACAGCTTGATTTTACACAATTTAGGGAGACAGAAGTTATAGACAAAGACATAAATTAACACATGCAAGGTATACGTTATTTCAGCCCAGAAATCTGAGATATATCAAAGTTCAGAAAGGTGGGACATCTGAAAGTCCAGGAAGGTGGGATATCTCAAAGTAAGATGGGTGCTTACAGGTCATAGGGGGATTCAAATAGTTTCTGATTGGCCTGGTTGAAAGAGTTAAGTTATTATATAAACACTTAGTAGTGTTTATATAATAAGCACTACCTGGTTGCAAGAGTTAAGTTATTATATAAACTCTTCTCAGTAGAAGGAGAGCCTGGGTTAAGATAAGGAATTGTGGAGACCAAGGTTCTTATTGTAAGTCTCAAAAGTGACTGCCCCTGGAGATGATAGACGGTAAATATTTCCTACTTAGATCTTGAAAAGCTGCTAAACTCTCAGTTCATAGTTTTATTATTAAGATGTCCTGCAAGGGGAAAGATGTAGATATTTTAATAAAGATGTTTTCCAGATGTAAACAGCCATTTCAAAATGTGACGAACAAACGTATTCTGAGATAAAACATTTTGGTTTCCTTCTTTACCTGCTGTGTGATGTTACACCAGCATCAGGTCGGAGGGATTGCTACAACGAGGTTGCTCTGCCAGTTTTAAGTTCTCTGTTTAAATGTGAATGCTGGTCAGCTGAGTCTAAACTTCAAAAGGGAGAGGGGGTACAGTGAGGTATGCTGAAGCCCCACCTACCCGTCCTGACCTGAACTAGCTTTTCTGATTTCTTTGGCATTGCCTCGGTGGTTGAGAAGGGTGTCCATTCAGTTGTATGGGGGGACTTCAATTTTATTTTTGGCTTATCGGCTTTTAAGTACATTTAATTGCTTACATTATAAATGGTAGTTTAGTATGTGGAATCTTTTTTCTCTGGATGGTGTTGGGGTTCAGACCAGATTTTTACAAATGACTGTTGTTTATATTAGTATTTATATCATATTATGATTATTATAATTCCTGGGATTTCCTTTGGCTGCTTTCAAAGAAAATCATTAAGTGAAACATTTTTCAGTTCATTTTTGTCATGAGAGGCTGCGTCTCAAAAAAAAAAAGTTGAATAATATTTTAAGTCAAAATATTTAGTCGATGGGGGAAAAAAGAGAGTAACCGTCAAAAGTTATAGCACAACCCTCACCCCACCCGATGCTATAGGAAAACTTACCTATTCAGAACATATACAACTAACAGTTACACTTGAGCACCAGACTATTTGAACTTTAAAAGTTTCAGATTTATGAATGTTCTTAAAACCATAGGCCAGGCATGGTGGCTCACGCCTGTAATCCCAGCACTGTGGGAGACTGAGGCAGGCAGATCACCTGAGGTCAGGAATTCAAGACCAGCCTGGACAACATGGTGAAACTCCATCTCTAATAAAATTAGCTGAACACGGTGGTGCATGCCTGTAATCTCAGCTACTTGGGAGGCTGAGGCAGAAGAATCACTTGAACCCAGAGGCAAAAGTTGCAGCGAACCAAGTTTGTGCCACTGCAGTCCAGCCTAGGCCACAGAGGGACATCTCAAAAAAAACAAAACAAAAGAAAAAATATAAATCCATACTTGATTTTATTAAGAAACTCTTTTTTCCCCCCTCTTAGAATACTTAGGTTAATCACTTTAAATCGAAGAGGTAACAAAAAATCTCCCCTAATTGATAGCTGACCATAGCAATAAAATATCATATCGCTATTTCAGAACTCACAACCAGTTTAAAAATAATTTCAATCTGATTTGCAAAACTTCCAGAGCCAAATGAAATTTTAAAGCAATATTTTCCTTCTTCCCCGTAGTCTACAGGTTGTCTATTTTGACAATATTATTTCAAATGATGCATTTAGTGACCCCCAAAGATGAAAGATACTCAAAATTTCAACTGATATTTTATAATTTTCTAAAACTTGTTTGAAGGTAAACTACTCTTTAAAAAATATATAATACATTAGTGGCTCCATATCACTGTTTCAAAAGTCTACCATCTAGTCCATTGTTTGTTTGACATGGCAAATGTTAATATGACTGCGAGGTTATTTTCTCCAATAGTACATATCAGTTTTTGAACCACTAAATTGTTTCCAGCGCTAGGATATATTTTTAACCTAGTACAATTATGTATAAATCATGATCATAAAAATAAGAATCACAAAAATACCAAAGCTGGGAATACTCATTCTATTTCATAGAATGAGGTAATGGCAGTTTCAAAAATCAAGAAAAAAAGAAAATTATATCAAGGTCTAAATTATAGCATAGAATCTAAAAAGTAAGGACTCTTCTGTCACTGTGTGCCATTTTTATCTTTCTTGCGTCAAGACAGTATTCTTCAAGGCAAGTACGAAGATTTTGAATGCTGGTCCACATGCTGGTTTAGAAAATGCTTTTCATTTGCAATCCATTATTTTTGAAAGCTAAGAGCACATACCCTGAGGCAGGGCTTGCACAAAGGTATGGAGGAGAAGGAAACAGTAATTCAGCATCAGTAAATAATTATTTTTGACAGTTGCTAATGTGCCAATCATGTATTATTAACATTTTAAACACATTAATACATTGATTCTAATAATAGTAAGGATTAATAATAGAAGTATTTGTTTCTTGAAAGCACACGACAGCAAAGAAGTCTCAGAAACAGCGGATTTTGATAGTTAAACTTCTCATCTCTACCTGACTGGCTCTCTTGGTTCCTAAATTGATGCTACTTTTAAATTCTATTTTGTTTAGATGTGTAAGGGTTATTGCTGAGTTTAAAATGAGGAAACTGAGGCCAGTATAAGAAAAGTTAAATTCCGGTTTATTCAGTTCCCAGGCGAGGTTCTATGTTGGGCGGGGAATGGGCCAGAGAAGTCGCGCCAACTTCCCGGGACGCGGGGTTTTATAGCTTTAGGGAACGAGGCGTGACCGCGTGCTCTAATTGGTTGCGGGGGAGCGGGATGGAGACGGGGCGGGCTGCTATTGGTGGGTAGATTGTTGGGCGGGTTTTTCCTAACGGAAGATCCGGCTAGGGTTACGTCAGCCGGATCCTTCCAGGGGAACGTGTGCTGAGAGGCGGGTGCCTGTGCAGGGCCAGGTGCGTGCAGAGGTGGGTGCCGAGTGCGGAGATGGGTGTGTCCGGCCTCCTGGCGAGGCAACCGGCCTTACAAGATGTAACCTTATTACTCCCTTAAGTGGCCTTGATTTTTATCCTTTAGCTATTCATTTCTTTCTGCTTATAAAATTATGTTTTAAGGCTTTATTTGATTATAGCTAGTGACCCAAAAGGCCTTCAAGTTCTCCTCCGTTTGCCTGCAATTTAGACAGACTTTTTCCTGAGAGTAGACTAGACCTCTGATTTCCCTTTGCTTAGAACATTTACTATAGAAAACTTGTCATTGTTAATCCTTTCTCTACTCCTTTGAGATGTAAATCATTTTAAAAACTTCTTTCTAGTTATACAACCTAGAAATGCCTTTCTCAAGGACCTGGGAGCCATTCCTTTGAAATGTAATCATCAGGGAAGATAGTGCCTTACCGCCCAGTCTCTGTGGGAGGGTAGAGTCTTAGCCTCACTGGGCACTTTGCCCCAAGTTGTAAAAGCTACTTCCTCTCATGAAGATAGGAGGAGAAAGTTTACTTTCCTTAAGGTAAAGTCAATTAGCAAACATAGAAGACCTATGATCTTCCCACTCCAGCTCATAAAAATTCTGAAGCTTTCCAGCCCGTTGTTTCAGGGTAGTTGAATGCAAACTGAATTCTGGCCTCTCTCTTCCTTTGCAAATAGCCTTGAATAAATTCTTGCTTGCCTGTTTAACTGCCTGGTGCAATTTTTGCTTTGACCACAGCATTTCATAATAAGTTTGCATGTGTTCACTATGTTTAATTTTAAAAGCACTTCTGCATGTACAATTAAATTGCATCTTCTCCACAACTTGTAATGGGGTAAGAAAGTTCTTTAAAGTACTGACTTTTAAATGTTACTTTGCTTGACCAAGAACACAAACAAAACTATGACTTCTGTTTATTCATTTCTTCCCACTTCCATAGGTAAGTCTATTGCATACATTAAATTAATTCCCATAACTACTCCATAATACAGGAATTGAGCTGCTTCGGCTGGAAAATCGAGGCCCTTAAATGATGCCAAACCTCAGCCCTGTTGAAGCAGCAAAAAGATTCTGAGAAGTGTTTTGGGAAAATGATATGCAGACTTTTGCTTTTTATATATCAGTAATCTCAAAGGAGATAGATTAGAATAGTGTTGTCAGTTCTCTTCTATGGAAAGACAATTATAAAACAACAACTGTTATACAATTGGCTTTATAAAGGAAAAATTACTTTGAAACCTAAAGTTAAAAAATATGTGATCTGAGAGCTAGGATAGCTCTTTAAATTAATTAAATTTAAATTTCTATAGGAAATCATCTATCTCATTGTTCTTATAGTCTAATTTGGAAACCATTAGTTTAGAATGCATAATAATATTAAATCTTGGAATGAGAACTATAGAAGTTATGCTGGAAAGTACTAGAGAGAAAGTGATGGAATATGGATCAATGAAGGCATGCATATGAGCATTTAAGACAGGTGGCTTGATTCGATTACCTATGGAATGATAAACAATGATTACACAGATCTGAGTTGGGTAGAGTTGACGTTTTTTCAGTGCTTGGAAAGACCTGGGATCCCCTGTCTAGGTCAATATGAATTTTGCACTAATTGAAAAAGGTGATGTCCTCTCAGAAGTCTTAAGGACAGTGGTGCTTGATAAGCTTTTAAGTGAAGAGAAAGGTGGCCCGTCCTCCAGGTGGAGCAGCCCTGGGACAGGGCACGTGGCTTGCCTAGGAAAGAACAGGCTGGATCTCAATCTATACTCCCTGTTATTGCTGGATGCGGTTATAAATTTCACAAACTCTGTTTTCCTCTGTGAAGGCTCTGAGGTCCCAGATAGTGTTTATGTTTTGTTCTCTCTAGCTGATTAATGCTTGTGCTCAGCATTCTAGATAGCATAATGGTGTAAACGTGACCTACATAATTATCCATGGTGAAAAAATCAGTTTTTAAGCAGAAAAAGGCAAAAGATCCAAAAATTTAGAAGAATAAGGTCTGCTTTTTTATTTTTCCAGCTTGCCCTATGTATTTTGGACTGGCTAGCGTCCACAAACATGAGAGCAAATTTCTTAAAATTTCCCTCTCACTGTCTTGCTCTCTCTCTCTCCACACACACACACACACACACACACGTGTGTGTGTGCATATGTTACATACATGTATATGTGTTATATGTGTATATATTTACATGTATATATGTATGTGTTTATACATACACATGTATACACACATTACTTGTATCTTGTTACACGAATATATACATGCACATATATACACTCATGTTACATATATCATGTTACATGAATAAATGTGTATACACATATATACACGTTACATGTATCCTGTTACGTGAACCGTATACACCTGTACATAGCATGTATACACATATGTTACCTATATGTAGCATGCATGTATATATGCTATGAATATATGTGTATGTACTCATACATATGTGCATAGCATATATGTGTGTATGCATACACATATATACATACATATAACATGCATATATGCTATGTACATATGTATAAGTTAAGATTTAATTAAGTGCCCTGCATTTTATCTGGCTATCCTATTTGAAGGAAAGTTACAGGAAGTGTAGAACAAACCTAGTATAGCAGATCGATTTCAACAATGTACCTAAAGATGCTTAATTTATGAACTAATTTGTATTTTCTTTATGACAAGCAAACACATGAAAAGCTTATTTTAGAGCAAACTATGCATGTCTAATGTCATAAATGCCCAATGTAATTGGTCCTAAGGAAAAAGCAAATTAAAATTATAATCACAATGAGATACCACTACACAACTACTGAGAAGGTTAAATGGACTGATCACACTAAGTATTGATAGAGAAACTTGAACTCTCTCATACTGTTGGGGGGAATACAGAATGGTACAAGTTTGGAGAAGTTTTCCAGTTTCTTAATCTATTTAATAAATACCTACTATATTATACAAACATTTGTACAAGAATACCAAATTTTATGTATACACAAACCATTCTGCACAAATGGCCATAAAACTTTATTGGTAATAACCAAAACTGAAAATAATCCAAATGTCCCTCCAGAGGTAAATGAATAAAAAAAGATTAGTATATTTATTAATAAAATAGTAGTGAGCAGAAAAAAAAATGAACTATTGATTCAGCATCAACAAATCTCAAACAATTGCCCTGATTGAGAGAAAACAGATTTTAAAAGATTATGTACAGTATAATACAATTTACATTACATTCTAGTGACTAATCTGCAGTAATAGAAAGATCAGTGGTTTCCTGTAAAGGGTATGTGTAAGGGACAAAGGAAAAAGAATTATATTTAACATGAACACTTAGCCAATCAGTTTCTCTCTCGGCACTAGTTTGACTGCACCCCATACATTTTAAAATGTTAGGTCCTTGTCACCTATCTCAAAAGATTTTATAAATTCTCTTGTAAATTTTAAAGTTCTATGATTTATTTAGTGGTATTTCCAATGTTGTGGGGCTTTTAAAATTATTTCTCTATTTCTAACTTAATATTATTATGGCCAGATAGCATTGCCTATAAAATTTCACTTTTTGAAACACATTGGTCCTTATTTGATGTCAAACCTATCCTCTGTATTGGTGGATATTAAGTGTGAACTTGAAAAATGTTATTTATATTTTCACTTGTTGAGTGTAATTTTTTATAAGTATCATTTAAACTGTTTTGATTTATATTGTTCTTTATATTTATTGCTGTTTTTTTAAAATTTTTATTTCAGTACTTTTTGGTATATGGGTGGTTTTGCTAAGATGAAGCAGTTTTTTAGTCGTGATTTCTGAGATTTTAGTGCACCTGCCACCAAAGCAGTGTGCACTGTAACCAGTATGTAGTGTTTTATCTCTCACCCCTCTCTCAACCTTGCCTTCTAAGTCCCCAAAAATCATTATATCATTCTTACGACTTTGCATCCTCATAGCTTAGCTCCACTTACAAGTGAGACCGTATAATATTTGGTTTTCTGTTACTGAGTTACTTCTCTTAGAATAATGGCGTCCAGCTCCATCCAAGTTGCTGCAAAATACATTATTTTGTTCATTTTTATGGATGAGTAGTATTCAATGATGTATATATACCACATTTTCTTTATCCACTCGTTTGTTGCTGGGCACTTAGGTTGGTTACATATCTTCATAACTGAAAATTGTGCAAATGTAAACATAAATGTGCATGTGTTTTTTCATATGACTTCTTTTTCTTTGGGTAGATGCCCAGTAGTGGGATTGCTGGAACAATCTACTTTTAGTTGTTTAAGGCATCTTCTTACTGATTTGCATAGTGGTTGTACTAGTTTACATTCTCACCAGCAGCACAAAAGTGTTCCCTTTCCGCGACATCCATGCCAACATCTATTGTTTTTTTAATTTTTAAATTGTAGCCATCCTTGAAGAAGTAAGGTGATATCTCATTGTGATTTTAATTTCATTGCCGAAATTAAAATTAAACTTGTTAAAATCTCCACCTATTAGTGTAGGTTGATTTTTTTTAACTGCAGAACTTTGTTTTATATTATATATTCTGAAATTCTAATCAATATACATTTTTACTTGCTACGGTTTCTTGATGAATTGATGTGTTCATCATTATGAAATGTTTTGTCTTTGGTAATATTTATTGCTTTGAAGTCTTCATTTATTGATATTAATATAACTGCACAAATTTTTAAGCAGAAAGTGTGTAAAGTGTATCTTTTTCCATATTATTCGTTTCAAACTGTGCTTCTTTTGCTATGCACACCTAAACTGTGTGCATCTTTTTTTTTTGTAAATTGTACTTTAGATTCTGGGGTATGTGTGTAGATCATGCAGAATTGTTGCATAGGTACATACGTGGCAATGTGGTTTGCTGCTTCCATCCCCCCGTCACCTATATCTGGCATTTCTCTCCATGTTATCTCTCCCCAACCTTCCCACCCCTCGCTGTCCCTCTCCTACCCTCCCAACAGACCCCAGTGTGTGATGCTCCCCTCCCTGTGTCCATGTGTTCTCATTGTTCCACATCCGCCTGTGAGTGAGACCATGCGGTGTTTGATTTTCTGTTCTTGTGTCAGTCTGCTGAGAGTGATGGTTTCCAGAATCATCCATGTCCCTACAAAGGACACGAACTCATCATTTTTTATGGCTAGAGTATTCCATGGTGTATATGTGCCACATTTTCCTTATTTAGTCTATCATCGGTGGACATCTGGCTTGGTTCCAGGTCTTTGCTACTGTAAACAGTGCTGCAATGAACATACGTATGCATGTGTCTTTATAATAGAATGATTTATAATCCTTTGGGTATATACCCAGTAATGGGATTGCTGGGTCTAATGGAATTTCCAGATCCTTAAGGAATCGCCCCACTGTCTTCCACAATGGTTGAATGCAACATACAGTTGTTTCTTGCTTAACATCCAGTCTGAAGATCTCTTGTTTACATTGAATTATTTTTTCTATTTATATTTGGTGTGATTTTGATATCTTTTAGCTTAAGCCAATCATCTTGGTATGTGTCTTCCATTTGATCATTTCTCCTTTTTGTTTTTCTGTTATTCCTTTCTCATATTTCATTGGCTTAATTGCCTGGGATTTTTTTTTTTTCATTTTCTGTCTTCCCTCTTTGGGCTTTTTAGTCATGTTTATATTTTATTATTAAGTTTTAATGTTTGTGCTAGTTTAACAATATTCAACTTTAATCCATCAGATTGCGGAATTTCCAAATTTAATCACTTCACACTTCACTCGTGCTTCTTTTCATTCAACAGCTGAATATCCTCTGGTTTCACATACATGTGTCTTCAAATGGTTATTTTTATCTACTTAATGAGAAGAGTGTATCATTAACTACAGAGAGATTTTTATGATATAAGCTACTCCACTATTACCAGAAATGGAAGCCTTCATTTAATTTTATACACCTGATAATATATATTAGAAATTTCAGAATGAATAACACATTATCAAATATCTCTAGCAGGTTATCAAGACTACTCCAGAGATATTTGTTTTTTGTTTGTTTTCACATCATGATGTCTATTTTAGAACTGAGATTCATTTCTTTAATATGTAAGATTGAATGTATCCTTAATGGATCACTCAGATTATTTATTCAAATTATGTTATTAGCCTCATCTCCCTTTCTTTTGAGTTTCTTGTTCAAAACAATATATTTCAAGTATATGCTATGTGTGACCCAGAAGCAAGTCTTCATATTTATTGAGTGAAAGAAAATATAAGAGAAGACATTTTCTCTTGTCTCGAGAAGTTTACTATATAGTTGAATACAAAAAACATGTTAAACTAACTTCAGATTTTTTAACCTGGCAATAAAGTGTGTAATAGGTGTATGGATTTATGGGTCATAAGGTTTAGGAAAGGCTATAATGTGTAATTCGAACACATTATTTCATCTTCTCTTACTCTAAATTAATTTTTTTAAGCTAGAACTCTTGAAGACCACTTACTAGTTAGACTGTGATAAAGCAATTTAGAATTCATGCAAAAGGTATATTTTAAAATCCTTTTTTTTTATTTTATTTTTTTATTGCATTTTAGGTTTGGGGGTACATGTGAAGAACATGCAATATTGTTGCATAGGTAACAATCCCTTTTAAGTGGAAATAATGTCAACTCTTTCTCAGGAATTAAGAGAGTCCCCCAAAACCACTGAATCAGAAGCTCACACTTTTAAATATTTTGTTTTTCTTTATTATTTGGTTATGTGTTCATTGGTTTATATTTGTGTCTGTGTTTGGAAAGAATGTAGTGTAGTCTATAATCTCTCTGGATTTTTCTGATAAAGGTAGGTAATTATTTCTCGTCTGTTAGAATTATCTTGGAAAAAAATTTAAAGTACTCAGTATATTTGATATGACATGTTTACCTTTTGCACCATATCTAGATAATTAAATGTTATTGCATGGTCATTATCAGAGAGCTAAAGCCATTACATGGTCAAATTTAAAATACTTCAACCAGAATTTTAAAATACTTTGTCAATGCAAGTATTGACCAAATACACAAACCCAGTTTTCCACTCTCAAAGAATGGATTGTCTGAGTACTTCTGAACTATTCTTTTCACAACATTTATTATTTTTCCGTTTGATGTGGATGTTTTTCTATATAATTATCTGATTTTTTAAATAATAATGCAAGCATTCTTTCAGAATACAATTGGCATCATGCATCAAACTCTCTTCCTCTTTAGCAAATTTTGTGGCATGAATTCCAATCTTATTTTAAATTAGCATAGCTCTTCACTGAGTCTGGAGGGAGAAAATCCCACAGGAAAGGTGAGAAAGTACCAAACAGAGTAAAAGAATCATGAGGCATGTGAGCAGCTATATATTTCAAGTTGCAAAGGGCAGTCTTGTAAGATGCTGAGAGACTATTGCTCTCTAAATTGTCTCTTTTCATCCCTCTGTGTATTTTATGCTTATTTTAGAGGCTCAAAGCCACTGGATTTATTTCTTGTGGAATGCAGCTTATATTTGTCTCCTGTGTTCAATTTTACGTTTTCCAAAGGGCACTACATTTAATAAATCTAAGTTAACAGTTCTCAAATGAATATAGGCAATTGTCAACACAACACAGCATATTTCTGAGCTGTTTAGAGGTTGTGACACACACTCAGGAATCATGACACTGTGGTGATACTCACACATGACTAAAAATGCCTTTTTGCTGCTTGCAAATGATGTGCAATTTAAAGATCAAGTCATTTGATTTTATTTTAGCATTAAGTATAAAGTTTGAAAGTGACACAGAACATTCTGAAATAGAATGTCCAAGACTAAGGATACCTGCAGAAATGCTCAAAGAAATAGATTATAAATCTTCAGATAGTTCAATTATATCAGCACCTGAATTATATCCTGTTGCTCAATATGAAAGGGATAAATATGCTACTTGAAACGTTATGTACTTTATACAGAAACAAAATCTTAAAAAGTGAGTCAATCCCAGCTTCAAAATAAACTTGAAAAAATAAACATAGAGGAATCTCTTTTGCATTAAACTAAGGAAGCACCAAGAAAAGGAAGTATTCATGTAAGATATTTTTCATATGAAGCAAAGGTTTATCTCTAAAAATTAAAAAAAGTCTTTAATAAAGTAAATTTAATGATTGCCATTAGATTAAATCTTTTGTTCTCTAGAAGAAAGGTAGGATAACTTTAGTGACCTTTTAACAGATATTGTTCACATGAAGTTCTTTACAGTTATGTGATTATTTCAGTAGGAACAGGTGTGAGTTTGCTTTATTTATTTCCTGAATTATAAGTAATTTAAATATCCTACCAAGGTGCAAAGAGACAATAGTTTTTCATCTTGCAAAATATTTCACGCAGCTGTCCTAGTTTTGTAATCTTAAAGGGGAAAATGTGTGCGAGTATCAATACCCGCCTTTTATCATTGAGATATAGTAATGGGAAGTACATTTTCCAAGGATGGTGATATGGTTAGGTTTTTGTCCTCACCCCAGTCTCAACTTGAATTGTATTCCCATAATCCCCAGGTGTTGAGGGAGAAAGCAGGTGGGGAGGTAATTGAATTATAGAGGTGGTTTCCCCCATGCTGTTTTTGTGATATTGAGCAAGGTCTCAAGAGATCTGATGGTTTCATGAGCATCTAGCATTTCTCCTGCTAGCACTCACACTCTCTCCTGCCACCGTGTGAAGAAAACACCTGCTTCTGCTTCACCTTGCACTGTGAGTCAACTAAACCTCTTTTCTTTATAAATTACCCAGTCTCAGATATTTCTTTATAGCAGTGTGAAAACAGACTAATATAGATGGTCTTTATGTCTTTAGCAACTTATAAATAGAAAATAAACTACTTGAGTCAGAACTGAGTTGGAATCCAACATGAGTTTATTGGCAAAATACATACATACATACATAAGAGGATAAACATTTGACATCTGGCTTCTTTTCTTTCATTAGTAATTCTGTTGGTGTTTAAAACAAGCTTTCTAAATCCCAGTAGTTTGCATATTCAAAATAAGTATAATAATACATTGACTTAATATCTGCAGGCTGGAAAAATAAAACTAGTTCTCAATATTAGATACGTGAAATAATTTATTTTAAGTTACCTTTTACTTCTTTGTTCAGGTTATATTTCCAATTTTTAATCTAATTGTTTTTCAGAAAGGCAATTTTCTATAGTTTGAAAATATTTTTCCTCGTAGACAATATCCCCAACTCACATACTCTCAAGTGGTTTGCAGTTATTAAGTACTTTTTATTCTCATATTTCAACCTGGTTATCTAATCTGTATTTATAATACAACAAAATGAAAAAGTACTGAAAAGTTTAATGTTTTTTTAATACCTTTGCCATAATTTCTAGCCTTCATAGGAAAATAGGTATGAAAGGGCAGAAACAGACAAATATTGTTCAAGCTTTTATTAGTTCTTGGAAGAAAAGGAGTGTTTTAATTTTTATACAATGCACAAATCTTTACAATGTCCTTGAATGTAAAATGCAATGTAATACCACACACAGTAACTTTTATTTCTCTGGGTATTGCCTGTAAAGCAAGGCAAAATTATTTGAGAAGCAAAAGAAAATCTTTCAAGAGCATTTTTATAAAGTAAAAAAAGGACTTAATCCCTAATACTTTCAATCGAATGTATCTCCAAAGAGAAAAGACAATCAGTGCAGTTAAATGTTCTGTCATATTCCAACAGAAACTTATTTCTCCTGGGTGGATTTCAGCTCTTCCTGTGAAGCTTAGGCAGTTCTTGGGCCCCATTCCTTGTCTTAGTGCTTTGCTTCTAAAATAGGTAAGCTTGATGACTTTAGATTATTGCTCTCCCTCAAAACTTAATCACATTTTACTTCTTTCAAGAAGATTTAGATACTTAGAATGCCAGAGTCAACTAAAGAGAATTTATTTCACTTAAAAGTTTCATTATTTGAATTTCTATAGATCTGAGAAAGAATTTTCATTAAGTAGGCCTCTTCTTTTCAGATTTTCTTAGAATTTGTGGACACATCTTACAAATCTCCAGCCATATCAAAAAATAAAGCATAAAGAGAATTAAATATTTCAAAAATTTAAAATATAGTATGAAAACTGGAGCAATAGAAGAGTAATGAGTTGTAACAGGTTTTCACATTGGGTTTGTCCTTTGATAGTACATAATAATCCTTAAAAGTTATGTTAGTTAAGTGGATGCATTCAAAAGATGATATTCTGTTTCTTAGAGGGGCTTTTGGGAATAGTAGTGAGTATAGAGAGTTACTCGACAATATTGTCTTTGGAGTTCTCTTTCTCTCTGATAGAAATAATGAAATTAAGTAGGCAAAAATGTATTTTTTTTTACTCATATATATGACGAAATTATTGATGTATTAATACTTGATTATCATTAAGTGGAACTGAAGATTTTTTCAACTTTTTAAAATTGATTTGTTTGTTTTGTTTAGCTTTTATTTTTAGTTGTTTTTTTTTTTTCTTTTTTTTTTTTTTGAGACAGGGTCTCACTCTGTCACCATTGTGATGTGCAGTGGTGCAAACATGGCTCACTACAGTCTCAACCTCTTGGGCTCCTGTGATTCTCCTGTCTTAGCCCCCTGAGGTAAGTGGTCAAGGTGGACATGCCACCATGTCCAGCTGATTTTTTTTTTTTTTTTATGTTTTGTAGAGATGGGTCTCCCCTATTGACCAGGCTGTTTTCAAATCCTTTGCCTCAAGTAATCTTCCTGCCTTAGCCACCCAAAGTGCTGGGATACATGCATAAGCCATGATGCCTGACCATTCTGTTAACTTGTAGAACAAGTTTCTATTACTACTCTTCTGGAAATAACAACAAAATGATGCAAGAATGCTTGGGCAGGTGGGAGGAGCTCTTTCATTCATGCATGGCTTCAGACTTACATGATGGAAGTCACTCAATAACGCCAGCCATAATCTAGATCACAAAGACTATCTGAAATGACTATCAGAATTAGACATGCTGGCAAATAGGCCACAGTGATAGGCTATTTATATATTGGTTCATCCATTTGACTTTATTTTTTCAAAGTAATCCAGGGGAAGAAATGATATAAGTTTTCAATTTGGCAGCATTTCTGTTTATTTAGCAAATACAGTGCCTAATACTGTTCTAAGTAGTAATTCATAAGTGTTAATACATTTAACTGATTTAGCATGCATAGGAATTATATTCTATTGTTATGCCCACAACATAGATGACACGTTTGGATATAGAGAGGCAAATCTTTTGTCTAGAGAATAAGTAACCTAGGAACCTAGGAATGAGTAGGGTCTACATCTAGTAGCTAGACATGGTGGTGCCAGGTGGTGTCTCCTAATGACTTCTGAAAAATTCACATTAAAACACGTATGTGTGTGTATGTGTGTGGGAGCAGCTTGATGATCTAGTCAATCAGAAATTAGAAAGTCAATACGCACTTTTGCTTAAATAGTATATTTACTGTGTTGGGATGTGGGAAGGTAGGGACAATTTTAGTTGATTTTTGGACATGGTCAATAAGTTCAACAAGTGTCGATCCCTTCCTGCTGCCAGAGGTCCCAGGACATTTCTGTGATTCTTTTCCTTCCCTTAGATATCTACTTCACACTTTTTTTCTCCTCCATCACTAAGATTTCTTCCACTTCCTCACTTTCTGCTGATGATTTTGTTCTTCTGTTCCCAAGAACAACAAAAGTAACCAAAGGAGAACTTCCACATGTTCCCACTGGAACATGTTCCTATTGATACTGGTATCAATATGCCTTATTATTCCTTTTTTTTTTTTTTCTATTTCTGTACTCTTTTCTACCTAAGGCCAATCTTTATGCATTAACTATATCCATTAACTCTCAGCTTCTAAAAGATATCACTTCTGAAATTTTCTCCCTGCATTAGCTAACAAAAATATTGAACTACTGTATCATCTTTAAAAAACTCTCCTTTGACCCTGCATTATCTCACAGCTATGTCCTCCTCTGCAATCCAACCACATCAACGTCCAGCTGCCAAGGACTACTAGTAATAGACCTATATAGTTAACAATACTGAATTTAATTGTGATCCCCAACAAAGGAGAACACACAGTACATAATCATTGGGCATCATAGTATGAGGATGTTAGAAAAGGCATATTATCAGAGCACCAGCTGTGATGTTGATCACATTGGGGTCACTACCTGAGATATTGACCACCACCTGTAGAGGTCTGGCCTGCAGATCGTGACTCAACGATGGATGAATAAATGCACTCTCACACCTGGTTCAGTGTTTCAAGTGGGCTAGGGATGGTTGTCAGCTGCTTTCAGAGGGCGAAATGCAACTAATCAACCATGACTCCCATTTATTCAGTATCAATTTCATAACAGAGGTTTTAAGTCAACACCCTTGTGGATAATTAACTAAGAGTGGTTTTATGAGTGATAAAAGCTTTAGGTTCCAGGCCCAGAGTAAAAGCTATTACCAGGTAATTCCCCTTTGATCTCCCTCTGAGAAAACCATCCAACACAAAGTTTACATGAGTAAACAGTTAAAGTAGAGACAAAGGGATGTGCGGTAAACAGATTTAAACTGGGAAAGCCTCTTATGTCCCTATCGCTCCCCTAACATCATGGACCGGCTGCCTTCAACCTGTCCCAATGAAACCTTCTGGACTTCCAAAAGGTTTGAGACGATTCTATAACTTTCCCTGATATTTTTCTAATATTTTGCCAACCACCCTGAGTCGATTTCAACATCAGAGCTTGTGTTAAATGACATAGCCAAGTTTCAAGAAAGCCACGTCTCTAAATTTGATGTTGCTGGGAATTAGGATGGTATCTTGGTTGAATCTCTTAAGAAGGAATAAAGGAAAGGTAAAGCTGTTGAGTTCATTATATGCAACACTATTTTATTTTATTATTTATTTATTTTTGAAATGGAGTTTCACTCTTGTTGCCCAGGCTGGAGTGCAGTGGCATGACCTCGGCTCACTGCAACCTCCGCCTCCAGGTTTCAAGTGATTCTCCTCCCCAGCCTCCTGAGTAGCTGGGATTACTGGTGCCCACCATTATGCCTGGGCTAGTTCTGTATTTTTAGTAGAGATGGAGTTTCACCATGTTGGTTAGGCTGGTAACAAACTCCTGACTTCAGGTAATCCGCCTGCCTCAGCCTCCCAAAGTGCTGGGATTACAGGTGTGAGCCACTGTGCCAGGCCCACAGTGATCATTTGAATAGGATTAAGAGATAATTTAAGCTTCTTCAGTGGCAGATATTTAAAGACAACAATATTAATTACACATAAAATTATAATTATATCTTATCCTTTGCCAGCCTTTAAAGCAAATAAGTCCCCCACCATTTTATTTTATCATGTTAGAGTGTATTTTGTCATTTTTATCCTTTACTTACACATAATAATTTAAATTTCTTAAAAATACTTTAGGCCGGGCGTAGTGGCTCACGCCTGTAATCGCAGCAGTTTAGAAGGCTGAGGTGGTGAATCACAAGGTCAGGAGTTTGAGACCAGCCTGGCCAACATGGTGAAACCCCGACTCTATTGAAAATACAAAAAATTAGCTGAGCATGGGAGCAGGCGCCTGTAATAGCAGCTATTTGGGAGGCTGAGGCAGGAAAATCACTTGAACATGGGAGGTGGAGATTGCAGTGAGCTGAGATTGCATCACTGCACTGCAGCCTGCAGCCTGATGACAGAGAAAGACTCCGTCTCAAAAAAAAAATGAAAAATAAAAAACAACAAAAAACTTCAATATTCAAATTGCTTCTCTACTATACTCTGTCAGTTGGAACAGTTCTGACAGCAAATAATACTTAGCAATGGCTCAAACCATTAGGTATTTATTATTTTCTTAATAAGTACAATGAATAATAATGTACCACTTAAAATACTTTATATTTTCAATAGCAGCCATAATTTCAGTTATTTTTTTAAAGGGTCTAATTTTAAATTAATACATAGATTTCCATTAAGTGAGTCTATATCAAACCAATCAGATACTCTTGAATTTTGCAACCAAAAAAATACTGTCATATGGAAAAAAATAAATTCTGGTTAGCAGGTCTCTGACAATCACCATAGAAACTATTGTACTTCCAAGTTTGCATTGTATGCATCAGTATTTCCATGTGCAAATCTATCATATTTTATCTTATCTATTTTGATTTATCTGGGGAAGTAAGATAATGCTGTCTTTACCATTCTGTTTCTACTGTAATTAGATATTTCATTTGTTATTTATTAAGTACAAAAACGGAGATTGCTTTATGTGATCTGGCAGAAACTAGTTTGTGTTAGGTTGTAGTTTCAGAAAAGCATTTGGAAAAAAAAATGCCTTCTAACTGTGAAAATACTTGCATTGCATTTATACATTTTTTTAAAAGAATCTGGAACCTTCCCTAGTTTTTCTTTATATTTCTTGATCTTGAGATTTTTTGAAAAATATAGGCTCCTTATTTTGTATAATATTCTTTTATGATTTGTATTGTGTCCTAATTAGAAATAGGTTATACACTCAGCACTTTGGGAGGCTAAGGCAGGCAGATCACAAGGTCAGGAGATCGAGATGATCCTGTCCAACATGGTGAAACCCTAGTCTACTAAAAATACAAAAATTAGCTTG
>PVKP010018776.1:0-43615 GCA_004027715.1 Plecturocebus donacophilus | reverse complement strand
CCAGGATGGTCTCGATCTCTTGACCTCTTGATCTGCCCGCCTCGGCCTCCCAACATGCTGAGATTACACATATGTATTTCTAAAATAATTTTTGTTTTTTTTGTTTTGTTTTTTGTCACAGGCTGGAATGTAGCGGCATGATCTCGGCTCACTGCAACCTCTGCCTCCTGGGTCCAAGCAATTCTCCTGCCTCAGCCTCTGGAGTAGCTGGGATTGCAGGTGTGTGCCACCACGCCCAGCTAATTTTTGTATGTTTAGTACAGATGGGGTTTCACCATTTTGGCCAGGTTGGTCTCGAACTCCTGACGTCAGGTGACCTGTCTGCCTCAGCCTCCGAAAATGCTGGAATTACATGCGTGAACCACCATGCCCTGCCTCTAAAATAATTTTTATAAGATACACTGATCTTATAAGTGTATCTTATAAAATACCGATCTGCTTTAAGTCCACTAGAGAAAAGAGCTATATTTATCCATTGGTCTGTTTAAGACAATTCTAGTATATCACTATTATAAGTCATGTCATGATAAATATCACTGTAGATATTTATGGTTCTTATTTCTGGAGATGTGCTTATTAAGTCAAAGGAAAAGGTGAGGCTACTGATAAATAACACCAAACTATACTCTAGAAAGCTACAACAATTACATTCCCTTAAGAGTCTTAAAAATTCCTTTTCCTTATAAAACATATTGCGTGTTCAGTAAAGAAAATCCAGACACAGAAAAGAAAAAAACAAAAATAATTAAAATCATCTGTAATTCCACCATTCAGGGATGCCCACTCTTAGCTTGTGTCCTATTTTCCTATGCATATATAATTAAATCTACACTGTACTGTGAATTCAGTTTTATAATCTGTTTTCCCCACCCCTACACTGCCCTTTTTTTTGAGACACGGTCTCACTCTGTTGTCCTGGCAGTGATCACAGCTCACTGAAACCTCAACTTCCCTGGGCTCAGGTGATGGTTCCACCTCTGCTTCCCAAGTAGCTGTAACCACAAGCAAGTGCCAGCATGCCTGGCTAAATTTTTTAGAGATGGGGTTTTGCCATGTTGCCCAGGCTGGTCTCAAATCCCTGGACTCAAACAATCCACCTGCCTCCACAAAGTGCTAGAATTCCACCCATGAGCCCCTCACACAGCCCCCACCCTTACTTTTAATGAGCATTTCCTGCTTACCAGTCTTTAAAAGTAATTTTAATGACATGGACCATTATTTAATCCATCTTCATTATTGACCATATAGGCTATTTCTAATTTTTTATATATAAGTAACAGTCAAATCTTTGCACATATAGCAAATTACTTCATCAGAAAAAGTTACCTGGAAAATAACTACTAGGTCAAAATCTATGAAATTTAAGATTTCATTCAGCTTGTTGAGTTACAATCTCAACAGCAGCATGGGAGTGCCCACTTTACCTATAACAGGTAGTATTTAATCTATGTCAATTTGACAATTTAAAAATGGTTTATTGTTTTACTTTGTTTTATTCAGTGACGGCTAACAGTTTTAAATGTTTATTGATTTGTTTTTCAACTGCTCACCTTGCTGCCATTTTTCTTTTAAGAATTATTTGTATCATCAGCAAATTTAGTTTTAAAATGCAATTCTTTTTTGTTGTTTATATCCATTAAGTTATATCCACAATTCTAATATATCTATAATGTAACCTATGCAATTACTGATGGAGGGTAAAACTTTTTTTTGAGATGGAATCTTGCTCTGTCACCCAGGCTGGAGTGCAGAGGCACCATCTCGGCTCACTGCAACCTTCGCCTCCCGGATTCAAACAGTTCTCCTGCCTCAGCCTACCAAGTAGCAGGGATTACAAGGGCCTGCCACCATGCCTGATTAATTTTTTGTATTTCTTTAGTAGAGATGGGGTTTCACCATGTTGGCCAGGCTAGTCTTGAACTCCTGACCTTGTGATCCACCCACCTTGGCTTCCCAAAGTGCTGGGATTACAGGCATTAGCCACCATGCCCAGCCGGGTAAAAGTTTTTTGAAAAGCATCCATACATACACACACATATACATAAACAATAGATTAGTCTGTCTCCTGTATCAAAGAAAATTATCTAGCTGGTTCTTTCTTGTTTCTAAAAACTCTCCTGCATCCATAAACATGGCCATATAAATATCCTTCCCACCCTTCTAGGGAGTTTAAAAAAAAAAAGTACTTTATTCTGTCCAACTTTTATCCTTCAGTTCAAAACCAAATCTCCTCCAACCTTCTCAAAGGTCCTTGCTGTCACCAACTGTTCCTCCTGTAACATCTTCCCTCTTCCCTATATTGTACTAGCTTTTTCCTCATCATATAAATACGACACCTTCTTTTCTAAAAACACTCACATGCACCACTGCACTACCACCACCAACCCCCACCCCCAACCTCTGCTCTTACTTTCTTCTTTCCCCTCCATCAACATTTTTCTTGACTGCTCATCCAGTGTAGTCTGGGTTCTAGTCCCATTGGTCCACTAACACTGCTCTCTATGACCTATTCATTGCTGAATCTAACCTTACAATTTTCACTGTCAGATTATTTACCAATCTAACATGTACTCTGTTGAACACTCAAAGCCATTCCTGAAACTGTCTTCTCTTGGTTTCTGTAACACCTAACATGATTTGTGTCTCTAGTTCTCCAGTGGGTTCTGTTCAGTCATTCTGTTCCTTTTCTTTTTCAAGACTCCCTTTCAAAGGTAGCCTTCTAGAGTTCCATCTTGAACCAGTAGACCCCCTTAATATGGGTGACCCTCATCTCACAAACTAGCTTCACAAATCCTTACTTTACATTCCCAAATCTACCTCTGCACCTAGATCTCTTACCTACATTTCTCTTCTGATTATAAAAAGGGATATATACCTTCATAGGGAGGCCCCTGAAGCATCTCAAACTCAACAGGTTCAGAACTGAACTCATTATAAAATTAAGCTGAATGACAAAACTACTTGCAATTTGAATCATAAGGCATAAAAATATCAATCTATTTTTTGAGCTAGTAGAGAGATAAGAATGGAAACAAAAGCAAAACTCTAGAAGAAAACATCAATTACAACATTACTTAATAAGCCAAAAAGCCCTTAAAGTAAATTTTAAGTCTGAAAAGATAGACATACTTTTCCCTATTCCTCCTGCTGAGAAATTTAAGACTTGACAAACATAAGATTCTTAAAGTTGAGAGGGAAGGCATATAGAGCAATGCTTTGGAATCCAAGAAACAACACTGTGGTGAGTTTCCTGGTTTTTTTTCACAACATATATCCCAGAGTTGGAGTTAAAAAGCCAGCAACATGGAAATGCCAACAGGCACAGACCAAAAAAAGCCCCAACAAAAGCATGCTCTCGCAAAGGACCAGAATAGGATGTCCCAGCAAGATGGAAAACTTTTAGATGACAACAGCTCTATCCCCACCAGACGCCAAAGAAAAAACCTCTGCCCACACCAGGGAAGGCCAAGTAGGGATCAGAGAATCCCACACTCAAAATGCTGTAAAGAGGCACCCCAACACGCTACTGTAATGATGTCAGAGAAGACCAAGTGGGGAGCTAAGATTTTCACCCCAAGTGGCTAGTGTGAACCTCCCTCTCCCAGCAGTGTCAACGAACTTCCATCTCCACCAGGTAGTAACAAGGAGTGTCCCCACACTTTGGACTTAATGGAGACTGAACAGGGAACCTAGACACCTGCCTCCACCTCATAGTAACAAGGCAGCACTTTCCCTTCTCCTGCCAGAGTGGTATCCAAGAAAGCCAGCTAAGCCAGTCTAAAAAAGATATAGAACCACACAACAAAATATGAAGATGTACAGGTTTCAAAAGAAAAACCCAAAGAACAGGAAGATCCCAAACCAAATGACAAAAACACAGGTGACAGAGGCCAACATTGAGATAGCAAAGATGTCAGAATTATCTGGCAAATATATTAACGCAGTCTCCATCAAAATGTTTCAACAGCTTGAAACAAATGAGAAAAAAAAAGTCTCAGCAAAGAAATCAAAGTCTCAGTAAAGACACAGAAGTATAAAGAAACAAATGGGAACTTAAAAAAATACAATAATCAAAATAAAGAGCTCAGTGGATGGTCTTAAGAAAGCAAAATGGAAGAGACAGAAGAATCAACAAACTAGAAGGCACAACAATAGAAACTATCAAACCTGAAAAACACAAAATACACTGACGAAAACAATGAACAGAGCCTCAAGAGCCTTTGAGAATGTTAAAAAAAGATCTAATTTTCATGTTATCAGAGGATCACAATGGGAAGAAAAGGAGTATAGAGCTGAAAAAAGACATGAGGAAACAGTGGCTGAAAATTTCCCAAATTTGTTAAGACATAAACCTACACATTCAAGAAGTTGAATAAACCCCAAAGAAGAAAAAAACCCAATGAAATCCATGCCAAGACACATCATAATTAAACTTCTGAAAACAAAAGACAAAAAATATTGAAAGCAGCCTGGGAAAAACATCTTACCTACAGGAGAAAAACCAGTAGACTTCTCATCAGAAACCATGGAGATCAGAAGAAGTGGCACAGTATCTTTCAGGTGCTGACCAAAGAAAACTACAGTACCTTGCTTATCCCCAGTTTCACCTTCCTTGGTTTCAGTTACCCACAGTCAATCAGTCCAAAAATACTAAATGGAAAATTTCAGAAATAAAGTTTTAAATTGTGTACCATTCTGAGTAGGCTGATGAAATCTCACACCATCTCATTCAAGACAATGAATCATCCTTTTGTCCAGAGTATCCACACTGTATATGCTACTCACCCGTTAGTCATCAATACCAACTGCTTCTAACATTCAACTATTGACATCATCATGCCTGAACAATCCAGGATCAGCGAAAGCAGATGATTCTGACCACACATCAGAAGATGAATAGTAACAATGCAACATCACAATACCTACATCATTTACCTGACTACATCTCAAGTAGGCATTATCTCACATCATCATCATAAGAACATAGAACAAAAAGATATTCTCAGGGAGAAAGACCACATTCAGATAACTTCTACTGTAGTATATTGTTGTAATTTTTCTATTTTGTTAATAATCTAATCGCTTACTGTGCCTAATTTATAAATTAAACTTTATCGTAGATATCTCTGTATTGGAAAAACAGGATATGCAGGGTTCAGGACTATCCACAGTTTCAGGCATCTATGCAGGGGGTTGAAATATATCTCCTTGCAGATAAGAGGGACTACTGTTATTAACTCAGAATCTTATGTACAGTACATTTTTTCAAAATTGTTCTGGGATGGAGAAATCGAGATATTCTCAGATAAGGAAAACCAGAGAATTTGTTGCCAGCAGGGTCACCCTGCAAGAATGGCTAAAGAAAGTTCCTTAATAAAAAGAACCCTGATAAATCAGAAACGAAAAAAGAACATGGTTAGCAAAAATATAGACAAACTCCATAGCATTCCTTCTCAAGTTTTCTGCAGTATGCTTGACAGTTAAAAGAAAAATTTTAATACTGTAAAATGCATATAGTGAGAATATTTACAAGTTATATTGTAAACAGGAAGATAAAGGGACATAAAGGGAAATAAGGTTTCCACACTTTACTCAAACTGGCAAAATGACAATACCAGTAGATTGCAATAAATTATACGTAAATAATGTAATACCTAGAATACCCACAAAAAAAGCTAAAATCCTATAAGGTAAGTACTATTATCATCCCCACTATATTCATGAGGAAACTAAGGCTCAGAGAAGCATAAGGATACAGACACTAATAAGTACCGATTGAGTATCCCTTATCTGAAATACTTCGGACAAGAAGTGTTTCAGATCTGAAATTATTTTGGATTTTGGAATATCTGCATATACATGAGTTAACTTGGGGATGGGACCCAAGTCTAAACATGAGATTTATTTATGTTTCTATATACTTTTTACACATATCTAAAAGGTAATTTAATACTTTTTTTAAAATAATTTTGTTCATGAAATGAAGTTTGTGTACTTTGTTTCACACTTAATTGAGGTCAAGTTTGAAATTTTCCACTTGTGGCATCATATTGGCACTCAAAAAGTTTCAGATTTTTTGAGCATTCTGGATTTCAGATTTTTGGATCAGAAATCCACAACATGTAAAGATGAAACTCAATCCCAAAGTCAAATGGCTCCAAATCCTGTTTTTTTTTTTTTAAACCACATTAAAAAGAGGTTCTGGGAATTTAAGGCTCAGAGTTACAGAAGGATATGGATACTACAAAACAGTGAATATGGGACTCAATCCCATATTCTGATTTTTTTTTTCCACCACAGTAGAAAAGGGATCTTGGTATTTAAAACTTCAAAACATGATGGGCAAAATGGTTTTTCACTAACCTCTGTTAAATCAAACTTATGAGAGACCATCAGTTTGGACTGAGCTTCTGTACTAGGCCCAACAGACCAAAGCAAAATAAAGTCACCCATGCTGAATGAAGTTTCACACCACCAAGCCATTTATCTGACCTAGAAATCAGAAGAATGAGAGATAACAGCTGAATCCCCAAACAGGCCAGTTTTAGCTGGCACTATAAGGAAGTTCCATCTGCTTTAACCTTTACAAGGAAAATAACTTAAAAAAGATCAATCGCCCTGGGCTCAGTGACTCACATCTCTCATCACAGTACTTTGGGAAGCCAAAGTGGGAAAAATCACTTGAGGCCAGTAGTTCAAAACCAGCCTGGGTAACACAGTGAGACTCTGTCTCTAAAAAGAAAAGAAAAAAAGGGAAAAGGAAAAAATTAATAATAAAAAATAAAAAGACCAATCCATTTTTTGTTTCTGCTTTTTTCAGGCCTTTTCTGCCTACAAAGCCAAACTTCTGTGCTCAGTTCATCAAAAACAGTCACTCTATTTTACAGAATGAGATGTTGCCAGATTCTAGGATCAAAAAGCCAGTTAGATCTTTCAACTAAATTTGTTTTAATTTTGTTTTCTGATACCTCCAACTGAAACTTAGCACTTCCTCTATAAAGCAATCTAGCAATACCTGTGGACTATCACTAACAGACATCAGATATTTTCATGTAATAGCTATTGCAGATAAGTCAGAATAGCATTTATACTATTAAAGTTAAAAAGAATTTAAAAAGAGAAGTTATTATAGTTAAAAAAGAAAGTTACTTGAATTTAAATGTGTTGGTTCCCCTTATTATCATATTCTTTTTATTTTACATATTTAAAAATAGTATTCTGGCTGGGAGTAGTGGCTCATGCCTCTAATCCCACCACTTTGAGAGGCTGAGGCAGGCAGATGGCTTGAACTCAGAGGTTCAAGACCAGCCTAGGTAACATGGAAAGACCCCATCTCTACTAAAAACACACAAAAAATAGCCAGGTGTGGTGGTGCAGGCCAGTGGTTCCAGCTACTTAGGAGGCTGAGGTAGGAAGTTTGCTTGAGCCAGGGTTGGGGTTGTAGGGAAGGGTGCAGTGAGCCGAGATCTTGCCACTACACTCCAGTCTGGGTGACAGGGCAATACTTCACCCTGGCTACAGTGTAGTCCAGCCTGTCGCCCTGGCTGGAGTGTAGTGGGGCAATCTTGGCCTACTGCAACCTTCACCTTCAAGGTTCAAGCTATTTCTGACTCAGCCTCCCAAGTAGCTGGGATTACAGGAATACCCCATCATGACCAGCTAATTTTTTGAATTTTTTCAGTAGAAATGGGGTTTTGCCATGTAGGCCAGTGTGGTCTCAAACTCCTGACCTCAAGTGATCCAGCCACCTCGGCCTCCAAAGTACTGGAATTACAGGCGTGAGCCACCATGCATGGCCAAAAAAAAGTATTCGGAGAATCCTACAGGCTTTACCAAACTACCAAGAGCCCTTTACACAAAAAAGGTTAAGAATCTCTACATTAAGAACAGTTCCCAAATTCTGTTTATTAAAAAGTCTTAATGAACCACAGTGTTTACTTGTCACTGGAATGAGAATGGCTCTGCTAGAAGACACCAAAAGAAAAATGCCTACAAAACTAAACCATGCTAGAAGCAAAACGCTTTTTCAAGTTCTCAAAAATCAATACTGCAAGAGCCAGACCCTTAGATCTATAAAAATCTATCCACAATCATCAAAGGATCCCCAATTTACACCTTGAGTTCATTCCTTGGTAATTCCTAAAAAGGATATAATCCAAACCTCTAAACTCAAGAACAAGAGCACTTATCTACCTTTCCCAACCTTCCACCTCTTACCTACCCTACCCTGTTCCTCTTAAACATTATAATCTCTAAATCGAAAGATGAAGAGTTTCTTTCTTGAGGTAATTAGCAACATTCAAATATACATACTTTCACATTCTTGTTGCAAGAACACAGAATTCCTTTTCACTCTTCCATCCCACCTCTCTCAAAAGCAAAGGTGAAGCCTTCAGATGAACAATGACCACATCCTTTTTTCTAATTCGATGATGAAAATGAGATTCCTGTCATACATAAGGCCACCAAGAGTGGCAGCGTATTTTTAAAATAAATAATCCTACCCCTCCCCTGAAAAATTCAACCCTTGATGAAAATCTTCTCAGTCCAAAAGTTATCCATTTTCTATAGCAGTAAATTTCATGAGCAAAAAAAGTCAACAGCATAGCACAGAGCACAGGTCTAGTATGATAATCCAGGTTTTCTTTCAATCATTAAACTTACCTCAAACTACATTATGTGGGCACTTATTTTGTATACCTACAAAAGTGTTAAGAATTTGGTGCTGAGGAAAGTTAAAGTTATCATTTATTTATATAGGAAACTTAAGAAAAAATGAATCATCAGTTCCTGTAACTACTAGGACAAAATCAGATACTGTGCTTTGGAGAAATCTTCAGAAACCATGTATAGTAATTTTAAAAGCAAATCACGACACACACACATTCACATACAATAGTTTTATCCATAAATTCAAATATGAATTTCTTACTGTAATAAGAATGTACTCGTTTTATTTGTTGTTTGAGAAGACAAGGAGGGCCAAAAAAAAATAAAAATAAAAATAAATTCCTATCCTAAAGAACACACTTTGTGTCTCGTCAACCAAGTAATACCTTTAACACCAAATGAACAGCTAAAAATTTTCATTTGACTATATATTTAAGTCAATTCAGAGATTCAGAGTATATTCTCTGTTCTTAACTACAAAATACCCCAGAAAATGTTATAAAAAAATATAAAGAATATGCATACCCACCTCTCAACTTAGGAAATAAAACATTTGCATGCCTCCTCAATAACAGTCCCCTCTCTCCTCCCCCAACACCAAGAGGTAATCGATATCCTGAATTTGGTATCCATCATTCTCATGCATCTATACATCATTAATAATCATATAATAGTCTTCCTAAACTATGTTTTGGACAGGACACTGCTGCAAATCTTCAGCTCCATACTAGCTTTTATCAGTAGCCATCATTTGCATTTTTAATAGAAATACAAATACATCAAGTGTGCTTTTGGGTTAAACCTCACTTCTCTTCCCTCTCCTCCTACCCCAGTGCTCTTCCCAGATTCAAAGTGTTAACACAGTCACATGACCAAAAACTTCATACACAAAGAATATCTATTTATCATGCTTTTCAGCTCCCCTCTAATAAATGTTGTCATTTTTACTCCAACTTAACATTAATAGTTCTGTAGTGGGAAGAGGATCATATTTAGAACTAGAAAAACCAACTTAAATCCCAGCTTCACTTTTTACTTGCTACAGGACCTTAGGCAAATCCCTTCTTCCCAAGCCTGCATTTCCTCACCTGTAGAATGGAAATAGTGACCATGACAATTCCATGCTGCCTTCCAATCATAAAGGGTTGTAAGTGGTAGAAAATGAAATAATTAGTCATAATTACTTCAATGTATTTTTCATAGATACCTGTTCCTAATTAAAAAACAAAGTTGAAACCCTTTATATAATTCACTTACTGCACTGGATGGGAAAATGAAATCCAACCAACCACCTTACCAAAAATACAAACCAAAGTTCACCTACATAGGTTCTATACAAGCTATAGAATACAATATTATAGCTTTTCATTTCATAATTCTATTGAAATTAATGCAAACTCAAGGTTAATAGTAAGAAAAAAGATGTTCAGTTTCATTATCTAGACACTAGCTACTTATTTGGGGGACATGATTAATGTAGGGTGCCTTTTTCAATGTTAATCACTTAAGTTGTCTCATATACATACTTCACAACTGTAAGTTTAATTCTCAAAAAATTAAAAATATGACAAGGCTGAAATCTATTACACATAATTCATTTTGGCATTACTCTAAGTAAATAGCTATTGATCGGAGTAAAAATGAAGAAAAGCCATTAATTACCAGATCCATTCTAAGTATAAAGTATAGAATATTACAAGAAGTTCTGCTTTTAAAAGAAAAGGAATGTGGGGTATTTTGTGACCAGCCAGTAAGACAGCTGGAACAAAGCTGTTTGAGCAACAGCTGTGTACCATGCACTGTTCAACTAAAACCACAAACTAAAGTAACCCATGTCAGACAACTTCATTGGATAATCAGCTCAGCCAATGGCTTCTTTCTGAAACTTTCACTTCAAAGAAATATACACTAAGTACATACTTTGCAATGATTTGAGGAAGGAGAACACACACACAAAAAAACACAACTGTCTGTCTCTGAATATAAAATTAAAAACTAAAAAGTACAAACTAATAGTGAAACAGAAGACAAACTTTTCCATGCTATTTTCACACCTCTCAGGCTTCATAATAGTAAGGCAATAACCCAAAGACTCAACTTAAATTTGAATTACTAATAAGCAACCTCACCATTCCTACTCCATTCTTAACTTTCAAATGAATGAAAGTGCTTTGTCATAAAACAACATGCAGTGGTTATCAGAAATTTCTGACATTAAGTCACTTGATAATTTTAAAGTTGTTCCCCGTAGGCCAGGCATTGTGGCTCATGCCTGTAATCCCAGCACTTTGGGAGGCTGAGGCGGGCTGGCGGGCAGATCACTTGAGCTCAGCCTGAGTTTGAGAACAGCCTAGGCAACATGGCAAAACCCCATCTCTACCAAAAAAAATACAAAAATTAATGGGGCATGACTGCACACACCTGTAGTCCCAGCTACTTCTGGGGCTGAGGTGAAAGGATCACCTCTGCCCGGAAGACTGAGGTGTCAGTGAGCCAAGATCATGCCACTGCACTCCAGCCTGGGTGACAGAGTGAGACCTTGTCTTATAAATAAATGTGTGTGTGTGTGTGTGTGTGTGTGTGTGTGTGTATTTTTTTTTTTTTTTAAATAAAGTAGTTCCCTGTTATCCCAGCACTTTGGGAAGCCACGGTGCGCAGATCACTTGAGTCCAGGAGTTTGAGACCAGCATGGACAACGTGGCAAAATCCCACCTTTACAAAAAAATACAAAAATTAGCTGGGCATGGTGGCATACGCCTGCAGTCAGTTACTCGAGAAGCTGAGGTAGGAGAATCGCTTAAGCCGGACAGGTCAAGGCTCCAGTGAGTCGTGATTGTGCCATTGCACTCCAGCCTGGGAGACAGGGTAAGATCTTGTCTCAAAAAATAGTAATTAAAAAAAATTTTGTTAAGTCATTTAAACCAACTTGTTGGCATGGAAATTCCATGCCATTCTCTGAAAATAATTCATGTAGTACTCAAGCTACTACAATCATTAATTTAATCATCTGCAATTCATCATTAAATTATCAGACTTAATCTTTGTTTCACACTTTATTTCCACTTTTTTATTCCAAAAACCCACAAACCCCTCTCTAACCTTAAATTCAATCCTTCCTCAAGTTAAGTAAAACACATATACCTCTGTGTACCTGCACACAAGCATACTTGCATCAGGCAAATTTCTCTACCTTAGTTGACACATCTTAATTTTAGAGGCAAAAAGGACAAAATTACAAATTTAATAGCCACATATCTTTCCCAGGTGATTTCTGAAACTTACACATTAAATCTATGACAAATCTTCTTTGGCAGTTTGACTCGACTACCTGCTTACTATTCTCTTCCTTTCAGTTAACAAATTGCTGACTATTGAAATGTCAACCACCATCGTCATTAACCAAAAACAGGCATTAGGATACAATTCATCAGGAAATAAGACAAAAGTTACAATTTTTAAGAACTTACTCTCAGACTGTTGTACACTTCCCAAGTCAGAATTGCCAGAGAGAAATTAAAAGAGGACTATCTACTCCAAAGAGGATTATTATTTTGGCTAAAACTGAATGCTATGGATCAACTTCTAAAACTCAAGATTCAAAATGTATAAGTCACATATGATCTTTTTAATTATACAGAAACTCTGAAATACAAAATGAAAGCCAGCTCATTTCCTTCTTCAGTAACTAGATATGGAACCGTAATAGATACAACTCATCTTTCTTTTTTCCACTATTTCTTGTGTCCTACCCAAGACTTTTTTTTTTGGCAACAGAGTCTCACTCTTGCCACCCAGGCTAGAGTGCAGTGGCGTGATCTCAGCTCACTACAACCTCCGCTCCTGGGTTCAAGAGATTCTCCTGCCTCAGCCTCCGAGTAGCTGGGATTATAGGCGTGTGCCACTATGCCTGGCTAATTTTTTGTATTTTTAGTAGAGATGGGGTTTTACCATGTCAGCCAGACTGGTCTGGAACTCCTAACCTCAAGTGATCTGCCCTCCTCAGCCTCCTAAAGTGCTGAGATTACAGGCATGAGCCACCACGCCTGGCCTCTACTCAAGACTTGATACTAGCAAATACTAACAAATATTTTGTTACGTGCTTAGTTCTACGTAACAAAGGTATTCCTAGTCTATGATTCTGAAAATGTAAATACGAATAAAATGTACAAATACAACTAAGAGGCACAGATTCAGATAAAGCATACCAAATAAAGTCCTCTAAATACTTATAGTTTAATACTTACAGGGTTTAAAATAATGTCTAGGTGAACCAGACACAGATCATTGTTCAAGGTCTGAGCCACAGAAGAAAAGAAGATGGGAAAAAAATTGTTTTCTAGTCCAAAATCTTCTTTTAAGAATACACATACACTCTTCCACTTGCCTCAGTGCAGAAAGCTGAATTGTGAAGGATTAAAAAACTTGAAAACTATCACTTTTAAACATCTCTAATTCTATAAAAGTATACCTCTCAGCCAAAAGCCCATATTCGGCTGAATGTCTTAGGCTCTTCAAATTTACAGGATTTAATAAAATTTCATATTTGTTGAAATTCTGCTACTGATATTCTCCAAGAAACTGAAGCTCCCCAATGTCAACTTGTTCTTCAGCACCAAAACAAAACAGAAATCTCAGTACCCCAAGGCAATTCTGAGAAATGACCAGCTGCTCTTAATGTCCCACACCAAGAACAGCTATATGTAACTCTTAATAAGCAAGAAGATAGACAAATATGTTCTTCCACACAAAGAAAAATCACTTCCCTGGAAGTCGTTTCATTAAATATACTAAGCTTTACAAAAATACCCGTTTTGTGGCCTTCAGAAAAGAGAACATTACCATTGTTTAAAATCAGACTGAGAAATCAAGGGAGCTAAATATGTTTTGGAGACAGTAATTATGTGTGACATCCAGAAAATTTCATCAGGGATGGAGAAGACAAATTTGATAAACCTTTCTAGAATAGAAAGGATCTTATCCTTTCCATTAGCTAACTTAAAACAATGTACTATAAAAGTTACAGAAAATCAATGTGTAAATAATTGGTATTTCAGAAGATAATTGAAAAAATGAATATAAAAATGGAGAAGTCAGTCTCCCCAGACCTGAGAATGTTTCATCATTTCCCTGGGAAAACCAGTGACAGAGAAAAACTTCTAGTCATATCCTAATAAATGTGTCCATTTCCAATGATAAGAGAATGCTGCAAGCACACACCTAGGGAAGTTATTTCTGCAGACCAGAAACTTCAGGCCAGCCAGATAAAGACAGCAAATAAAGCAGGACCTCTACTGTATAAAAATGTTGGGACCCAATAATTTTATACCCAGTCAAATCATCATTTATCATGCAAAATGTTTTAGATATGTTTTCAGTAAAAAAAAAATACTTGGAAATGTTCTTTAAATCACAATTCAAAATAAAAAGTAGCTATACAACATAGTAACTACAGTTAATAACAATATATTGTACCCTTGAAAAATGCTGAGTCAATGGATGTTAAGTGTTCTCACCACAAAAATGAAAACTATGTGACATAATAACGTATGTTAGCTATATTTAGTCATTCCACAATGTATATATACTTCAAAACACCATGTTGTACATAATAAATACATACAATTTTATCTGTCACTTTAAAAATAAAAAGGCCAGGCACAGTGGTTCATGCCTATAATCCCAGCCCTGTAGGAGGCCAAGGTGGGAGGATGGCTAAAAGCCAGGAGTTTAAGACCAGCCTGGGCAACAAAATGAGACCCCATCTCTAAAAAATAAAAATAAAAAAGTTAGCTGGGCATGGTGGCATACACCTGTAGTCCTAGCTACTCAGAGGGCTAAAACAGGAGGAGGGTTACTTGAGCCTAGGAGTTCAAGGCTGCAGTGAGCTATGATCATGCCACTGCACTCCAGCTTGGACAACAGAGCAAGACCCTGACTCTAAATAAATACAAACAATTTTAAAAATAATTAAACCTAGCCGTTCATGAGGATTGTTTGTAAGCACTAAAACCAGGCAGAATGATAGAAATGGCAAATAAAAGCAATAACCCTTAATGACAAAGGAATTAATACCAAGGGTTATTATAAACTATTATAACTGTAATAACAAAACAGAATGCAAAACCCTCATTAAGTGTTATAACTAAGTAAAACAAACTCTGCTCAATCTCACACAATTTTGGCTGTTGTAAAGACAAAAAAATGTATGAAAGGAGTGAGTAGAAACAGAGTAAACAAAACTGCTAAATTCCCATCTTCTGTAACTAGGAGTAAGATCCTAGTATTCTGATTCTTCAATTAAGCACAGTTAAAAATATAAATCATGGCCGGGCGCAGTGGCCGACGCCTGTAATCCCAGCATTTTGGGAGGCTGAGGCAGGTGGATCACGAGGTCAGGAGTGACCAGCCTGGCCAGCACGGTGAAACCCCGTCTCTACCACAAAAAGAAAAATACAAAAATTAGCCGGGCATGGTGGTGTGTGCCTGTAATCCCAGCTACTTAGGAGGCTGAGGTAGAAGTATCGCTTGAACCTGAGAGGCGGAGGTTGCAGTAAGCCACGATCACACCACTGCACTCTAGCCTGGGTGACAGAACAAGACTCTGTCTCAAAAAAAAAAAAATTATATATATACATATACATATATATATATATATATATATATATACACACACACACACACACACACACACACACATATCTATCATTTCATACAGGGTGAGGTAGCTTACACCTGTAATCCCAGAGCTTTGGGAGGCCAATACAGGAGGATCACTTGAGGCCAGAAGTTCAAGACCAGCCTGGGCAACATAGTAAGACCCTGTCTCTACAAAAACTCAAAAACTTACACATAGTGGCTCACACCTGTAGTGCCAGCGCTTTGGCAGGCCGACGTAGGAGGATAATTTGAACCCAGGGGTTCGGAGGCTGCAGTGACCAGTGCTCACAACACTGCACTGCAGCCTGACTTCGGCACCAGAGCAAGACCCTGTCTTTAAAAATTTTTTAAGAATATAAATAATTTTTAAGATAAATTCCAGTAGAAAAAAAATATCTACTTTCCAAAAACCACCACAGAACACAGAAAAAAACAAAAACAGTTGTATAGCAAAAGACACACTTGGTACAAAGGGAGGAAGTTATTATGCTAAATAAAGTTAAAGTTCCTGGCCAAAACCTTACCAGCCTAACCTAAATTTATTAACCTTTCCCTCCCAAGACATCTGGCTACAAAATTAAGCAGAGATATTTTTTAAACAGAGAGAAAGCTGGTCTCCTTTATGCTCTGCTTAGTTCCTTTAGGCTTAATTTCATTCAATGCCTAGCTAAGATAATTATAAAGACAAGATCTCGTTAACATAACTAAGTAAAACAAACTCTGCTCATTATCATTACCTAGAGTAAGAGTAACTTGGGCAAGTTGGTGTCAACTTTCCCCCTGTAAAGTTGTTATTTTCCCCTGTAAAATCCACAATAACTTATGAGAACATACTTTGAGACAATGTTAACATCCAGCTACTCTCAAACTTTCACCCACTAGCTTTATTTATTTATTTATTTATTTATTTGATGGAGTCTCACTCTGTCGCCAGGTTGGGGTGCAGTGGCACAATCTCAACTCACTGCAACCTCCGCCCCCGGGGTTCAAGCAATTCTCCTGCCTCGGCCTCCAGAATAGCTGGGATTACAGGCGTCTGTCACCACACCCAGCTAATTTTTGAATTTTTAGTAGAGACAGGGCTTCACCATGTTGATCAGGATGGTCTCCATCTCCTGACCTTGTGATTCACCTGCCTCAGCCTACCAATGTGCTGGGATTACTGGCGTGAGCCACTAGTTTTAATATCCATTTTTACCCACTAGTTTTAAGATCCATTTATGGTTCTTACTTAAATCAATTGTTATAATTGCCAAAAGGCAATTTACTAATTCCACTTTTTCCTTTATGTTCATTCGCTAGTCAGAATTCTACATTAAGAACTTCTAGACCATTAATTTATCACAGATCCTTACTTTATCGGAAATAAACAAGTACTGTCTTATTTATTTCAACAGTTAAAATGCCCTACAGACAGACAGTGGGAGTTTCGCCAGACTGGCTCCTATGTCTCTTTGACATATCCCATCGTTTTACTTTTTTGAGCCCTCCCTTGTCTTATGAGACTACAAGAACCTCCAAGCATATTTTGTATTTTTTCCTTCCCCTACTCTTGAATCTGCCATTTCTCTAAGGTTCCTTAACAGTAGAGAATAGTATTAATGGTATTTAGAAACCAAGATCTAGGGCTAGGTGTTATCATTGCCAAAGAGGTATCACTGCTTCTTGGCCACCTTAGCAGACAGAAGTGGAAAAAGACATACAGATATAGGCATGTGTACTCATAAGATCTATTTCTATATCTACATACTTCCAAAACCATGAATTTATGCCACTATCTTCAAATCTTCAATTCCAATCAAACATCAGAGTTCATTTTAACCTTCACCCTTTTTACCTTTGTAACTCCCTTCTCCAACAAAAACTGGCTCCCATTTCCCACAACATATTCACTTATTTGCTTATAACGCCATAGACAATTGCTTCAAAATTGCAAACCCATGCCTCTATGACAAAAACAAAAAACAAAACTTCTAGTTAACTTCATTAACTAGAGTTCAATGTTTGTTTCAATCTTTTTGTCTTTATCTTGAGGACAGAGTTCAAATACTAAGATCAAAAGTTACCTAAATTAGTTGTTTTTCACTTCTTCAGTGTAATTGTTACTCATTTGAAACAGGTTCAGTTCATTTGTTTGTTTGTACTCCACCTTAAGGTGTTTTTTTTTCATCACTTGATTTTGTTGGTGTGTTTATTGCTTATATACTCAGTATGTGAAACATTAACATGGTTCCAAAAGTCAGAAAGGTATCCTCAGAAGAGTTCCTGCCCCCATTCCCTCTACCCTTTCCACCGAATAACTACCCATTCTATAGGAAATCAATCTTATCAACCTCTAATTAATCTTTCTTGTGTTTTGTTTTTGCCCCATGAACAAATACATATGTATTTTCTTATTTCTCCTTCTTTCTTAAACAAAAGGTAGTATACTATACACAAAGTAGTAGATACTTTTGCACTTTACTTTTTTCACTGATTCTGTAGGTTTGGTTAGTGTGACCCCTCCAAATCTCATACTGAAATCTGATCCCCAAAGTTGGAGGTGGGGCTTAATGGAAAGTGTTTGGGTCATGGGGTGAATCCCTCATGAATAGATTAATGCCCTCCCTGGGACCAAGGTATAAATGAGCTCTTACTTACTAGTTCCACTACAGCTGGTTGTTAAAAAGAGCCTGGTGCCTTCCTACTGGCTTGCTTCCTCTCACCATGTGATCTCTGCACATGCCCCTCCCCTTCCCCTTCTGTCATGAATGGAAGCTTCCTTACACCCTCACCAGAAGTAGAAGCTAATACCCTGCTTCTTGCACAGCCTGCAAAACTCCGAACCAACAAAACCTCTTCTCTTTATAAATTACCCAGCCTCAGGTATTCCTTCAGGTCATCCAATCTTTTGATTTTCCTGAGCCACACTGGAAGATTTGTCTTGGGTCACACATAAAATACACTAAACTAACAATAGCTGTTGAGCTTAAAAAACCGAAAAAAAAAAACTCATAATATTTTAAGAAACTTTATGAATTTGTCTTGGGCCACAATCAAAGCTGTCCTGGGCGGCATGCCACTTGCAGGCTTCGGGTTGGACAAGCTTGTTAGCTTGTTTGAAAGCAAGACAAACAAACCAAGACATCTGAACAACATATCCAAGAAAGCACTCCATATCAGTTAATCATGCCCTTGTTCACTCTTTTTCACGGGTGCATAATGCTCTGTTGGATTTTCCTATTGTGTAGGTTGCTTGTAATTTTTGTAATTAAGAAATGCTGCAACCTTGTGCATGTGTATTTTCATACTGTTGGAAGTGTATCTTCAGGGTAAATGCTGAGAATTGGGATTGCTGAGTCAAAAGGCATGTATGTGGTCAAATAAATACATCTTACATCTCTTAATAACACATCATTTCTGTGTTATTTCTACCCCTCCTCAAAAATGCATAACCTGAATCTCATAGGCCAAACCCAAATTGAGGGGACTCTACAAGTAACTAATTTGTACTCTTTAGAAATGTCAACGTCATAAAACACAGAGACTAAAGAACTGTTCCAAAGTAAGACATGGAAATAATGAATTAGATGAGATTTTCTTCTATTATAATGGGCATCACTGGGACAACTGGCAAATTCCAAACAAATTCTACACATCAGATAATAGTATAATAATAAATCAGTGTTAATTTCTTAGTTTGGTTTATATATTTTATTCATGAAAGCAAATGCAGCTGGGTGCGGTGGCTCACACCTGTAATCCCAGCATTTCGGGAGTCCAAGGCAGGTGGATCACATGAAGTCAGGAGGTTGAGACCAGCCTGGCCAACATGGTGAAACCCCATCTCTATTAAAAATACAAAATTAGTAGCTGGGCATGGTGGCGGTTCCCTGTAATCCCAGCTAGTGAGAAGGCTGAGGCAGGAGAATCACTTCAACCCAGGAGGCAGAGGTTGCAGTGAGCCAAGATTGTGTCACTGCACTCCAGCCTGAGCAACAAAAGTGAAACTCCGTCAAAGAAAAGAAAGGAAAGGAAAGGAAAGGAAAGGGAAAAGAAAAAAAAAAGTTCTTCCCTGAGTATGTAGAAAGTTTATCTAGGAATTGCCTGCAGGACCATTTCAACTGTTCCCCAAACAAGGAAAAAAAAAATATATATATATATGTAAATTAGTCAGGCATGGTAGTGGGCACCTGTAATCCCAGCTACCTGGGAGGCTGAGGCAGGAGAATGTCTTGAACCCAAGAAGCAGAGGCTGCAATGAGCCGAGATCGTGCCATTGCACTCCAGCCTGGGCGAGACTCCGTCTCAAACAAAAAAAGAAGAAAGCAAATGCCTTGGTTTTTCGGAAATACACAAAGAGGTATTTAAGGATAAGGGTGGCATGTCTTCAACTTACACTCAAATGAGTTAAAAAAACAAAACTATATATTATAGAGAATAAAGCAAATATGGTAAAATGTTATCATTTGGGAAATCTGGTTAAAGTCCAAAGTAAAAGCAACATCAGATATCAGATACCTTTTTGACACTTATATTCTTATCCCTTTTTTTTTTTTTTTTTTTTTTGAGACAGAGTTTTGCTTTTGTTGCCCAGGCTGGAGTGCAATGGCACGATCTCAGCTCATCCCAACCTCCGCCTCCCAGGTTCAAGTAATTCTCCTGCCTCAGCCTCCCAAGTAGCTGGGATTACAGGCATGAGTCACCATGCCTGGCTAATTTTTGTATTTTTAGTAGAGTCAGAGTTTCTCCATGTTGGTCAGGCTGGTCTCCAACTCTCGACCTCAGGTGATCCGCCCACCTTGGCCTCCTAAAGAGCTGGGATTACAGGCGTGAGCCACCACGACCGGCCTTATATTCTTATTTCTACTGCTGAACTTTACTTACATGGATAAAAAGGTTTCTCCTAGGAAAAAAAAAAAAATCAATGTATAAGGTGACAGTTAGATGGCAATATTAAAGTATTAGTAAACACCATCAATAAATTAACTACAATATTTTTAAACTATAATTTAAAGCTGTTTAGTGCTATGCAACAAATAATCACATGGCCTTTATAAAACACTAAAAATAAAATAAAATTTATAAGACATCAAGGAGCTCAGTCCAATTATTCTGAAGTACAATTTAAGATAATTTATATTTTTGTATTTTTGATACTTTTCTTTGCAAACAAAATAAATGTAAAGCATTCCAAGCACAATAGTTCAATTTTCAATCTCAGACTCAGTAGTTCTGCCCAAAGTAATTCAAGATCAGGGCCTTTCAAGAAAACTCATGACTATTAAATCCATACTGTCTACATGCAGAATGAAAATCCTTTACTCATTATTATTTTTCATTAAGGAAGGCACAGTGGAATTAATATCCTAAAGACCATTTTTGCCAACCAAAAAGAAAGAAAAAGTGTTCAAGTGGCATCATATATATATATATATGCCTCAGCTCTCTAGTAGCTGAGATTACAGGTGCCCGCCACCACATCCGGCTAATTTTTATATTTTTAGCAGAGACAGGGTTTCACCAGGTAAGGCTGTTCTCAAACTCCTAACTCCAAGTGATATGCCTGCCTCGGCCTCCCAAAGTGCTGGGATTACAGGTGTCAGGCACCGTGCCCGGCTAAAACAGACTTTTTTAATAGCTTTAAAAAGTCTCTTCCTACTCTCCTCCCCCAATTTAAAGCTATCAATTTATTTTCCTAACTGAATGGAACAGACTATGTTGATTCAAAGCTTAGGAAAGACCATGATATTTCACCAATGCAGATGAATTAAAATACCATCCCAGTAAGCAGTAGCCTGTCATCTACCAAGGGAAAGCAGTATTTTTGACCTACTCAACACAAGTGTCCCCACTCAGCCAGGTGCAGTGGCTCACACCTGTAATGGCTCACACCTGCAGTGGCTCAGCACTTTGGGATGCCAGGCTCATGGATCACCTGAATGAACTCAGGAGTTCGTGACCAGCCTGGCCAACGTGGTGAAACTCCATCTCTATTAAATATACAAAATTAGCCCGCCATGGTGGTGCATGCCTGTCTGTAATCCCACCTATTTGGGAAGCTGAGGATGGAGAATTGCTTGAACCCAGGATGTGGAGGCTGCAGTTAGCCGAGATTACACCATTGCACTCTAGCCTGGACAACAGCTAAACTCCACCTCAAAAAAAAAAAGTGTCCCCACTCAACTCCTACAACTTTCTTATCCCAAAACAGGGGCATGTGTGCATGCACAGAGAGAGAGAGAGAGAACGAGAACAAAACACTTAATAAGATTTACGACATCATAAGTTAAAATTTCCTTCTTCTCCAAAGGCAATCATCCTAAGAAAACGTTCTTCCAGGCCAGGTGCAGTGGCTCATGCCTGGAATCCCAGCATTACGGGAAGCAAAGGCAGGCAGATCACCTGAGGTTGGGAGTTGGAGTGCAGTCTGACCAACATGGAGAAACCCCATCTCTACTAAAAATACAAAATTAGCCAGGCATGGTGGCGCATGGCTGTAATCCCAGCTACTCGGGAGGCTGAGGCAGAAGAATCGCCTGAGCCCGCAAGGCAGAGGTTGCGTTAAGCCAAGATCTTGCCACTGTACTCCAGCCTGGGCAACAAGAGCAAAACTCCGTCTCAAAAAAAATAAAGAAAATGTGCTTCCTGAGTGTATAGAAATTTTATCTAGGAATTGCCTGCAGGACCATTTCAACTGTCCCCCAAACAAGGAAACCTTTAGCATGGTACCACTTTGGGGGCAGATGTCTTATTTTTCAATGCTAACAATTCATTTGTAAATGAATATAAAACAAGAGTTTGCACACTAAAAATGTCTAGAGTTTTAAAATCACAGATAAAAGTTAACAGTGTAGTTTCTAAAGACAGGAAAAATCTTCAAGATGTAGCGATGGAACCGCAATTTGGGAATTTAAACTCACAACCTTCACGTGTGGATCAATTAACTATTAACACAGATCTCTTGAAATCTCTTTAAGATCTCTGCCCCAGGAAAAAGCAAAGAAAAAGCACTCAGCAAAAGACAAACTTTTAAAAAGCAATGCTGGGTCCAGATTAACAGGTCATAAGACTGACTGAAATTCAAGATGTGAGAAATCAGCTAAGCCCTACCTACCTCAAAATCTGGCAAACTATTGAATAAAAAGTTAAGATGGTAAAAAAAAAACCTGAAACTGGAATACTGCTCCCTGTAAATTTGTAAAACATGGTCTTTTCTCAGAGTTACCAGATAAAGCACTAACCACAAAATTAAATGCTTACCTCATTATTTCTTAAAATCAACTCCAAACTGACAAAAAGAAGTTTCTCCAACTCAGAATGGAATCCACATTCATCATCTGAATATCACACAGAAGTTAAGGAAGGGAATATCGGGTTGGGGCAGGAAAGAGAGGGCAGTGAAGACTTAAAATAATAGACCAGATTATGTGGCAAAGAAAAATGAATAAATTACAAATTTTGTTCTGGAGGAATGCCAAAATACAGAACTAATAGCAGCAAATAAAACCAAGTAACAATTCTTTTTTTTTTTTTTTTTTTTTTGAGATGGAGTCTCGCTCTGTCGCCCTGGCTGAAGTGCAGAGGCAAAATCTCGGCTCACTGTAACCACCACCTCCCAGGTTCAAGTTATTCTCCTGACTCAGCCTCCCAAATAACTGGGATTACAGGCATGCACCAACACACCCAGCTAATTTTGTATTTTTAGTAGAGGTGGGGTTTTTAGCATGTTGGCCAGGCTGATCTCAAAACTCCTGACATCAAGTGAGCCACTGGCCTCGGCCTTCCAAAATGCTGGGATTACAGGCGTGAGCCACCATGCCCAGCAAACAATTCTTACTTACTCTGTAGAAGGCACTGTGCTGAATGATTTATCTGCATTATTTTATTTACTCCAAAAACTCTAAGGGTACTATTATTTAATATTATTCTCCCTTCTCAAATGGTGAAACTTGGGTTTAGAGAACCTAAGAAACTTGACTAAAGACACATGCTAGTTAAATGAGAAAAAAAAAATCCTAGAATTTCAAAGGTGCAGAAATTTGTTCAACCAAATCCAATATTTCATGGAGAAGAAACAGAAGATCAGTCAAGATAAAGGCAGATTAAGAGACTACTCAAAGTCACCTGAGTAGAGAGACTGAGACCCCACATACCAAGCAGTCTCTCCTAACCACTCTGTACTATCTTGAAGTCATTTCCTACCTAGAGTTTACTTATCATTCAGGTGTTCTGCTTACCAAGAGAATTTTTAAAGTTTTTCAAAAAACTATAAGCAACAGAAAGGAGGAGGTCATGTACATACATATACTCATTAAACATAATACTTTACATTTTATCATGGCTACTTTATGATTTGTTGTATTTATTTTAAAAAGAAAAAGGTATCTCAATTACCTTAATTTCCTAATTTTTCAACTCTTCACATGAATAGAAGGTAACAACTAAATCTAAGTCAAAGAAAGTTAGGGTAAAAGGCATTGTTTTTAATGCCTCCATTCCCAATTTTATATTTATTTTCTGCTGAAGATTACATAGTAGACAAATATATACTGAAAACTGCAGAAACAGCCTAGTATTTCAGGAGTCTTAAAAAAATAATTAAGACCAATTTGTGCCATTCTAATCTCCTACAAAGAGAACGGACTTCTGCTTATTAAAATGATTAGTCTGCTGTGTCCTCTCCCTCCGGTTACTACTGCTGAACAATCATAGTGAAATGAATTTTAACATCCCAGGAGTTGGGCAATGAATAGCTACCCTATTAAGTGTAAATATAAAGTTACTTTAGCTCCATAATCTAAAATTAATATAATAATGTAGGCAGCTTTACTATATACTGTACTAGGCATTGTTCTAAGCCCTTAGCATGTTTATTCATTTAATTGTACAGCTGTATGTAGTCCACCGTATTTCCCCATTTTACAGATGGGGAAAACAGAGAGGTTAAGTAACCTGCCTAAAATTACACATACAGCATGTGGTAGAGCTAAGACTGCATCCAGGTGGTCAGGTTCTTGTCTCTCCAAAAAGTCTGCTTTTTGCAGAGCCCAGATCATAGGTCCCAAATCAACTATCGATCCCACTCCCCCCCCATAAGACTCCCAAATATGACATTTCCATTCTCCCTACCACCAAACCTACGATGTGTTTTTAACAATTTTTTCCACATTGACTTTTCCGAGTCTGAATTATCTTTGCATTTAAACATATTACAGAAACGTAGGCATAAACACTGATAACACCTACCATTACTGACCACATACAACATGCTAGATGTAATGCTACAATCTGTCATCGTTTAAAAGTTATAAAGAATGTGTAATCAGACCCATTTTACTGGTGAGAAAACTGAGGCTCAGAGAGGCTGAATATTTTGGCCATGTTCTCATAGCCAATAAATGACAGAGCTTTAAAAGACACACATGCTGAAGTACATATCTACATGTATGTCTTTCTCATGCATACCTGCTTCATTTCTTTGATATCGTCTAGAGCATCTAGGTACTATACTATTCATAGTGGAGGTATTTCTTCAACCAACGAATTCTACAAATTAGGAAAATAGCAATTAATGCTTTTTTTTTTTTTTGAGGTGTAGTCTCACTCTGTTGCCCAGGTGGGAGTGCAGTGGTGCAATCTCAGCTCACCACAACCTCCACCTTCCGTGTTCAAGCGATTTTCCTGCCTCATCCTCCCAAATAGCTGGGACTACAGGTGCTCACCACCATGCCAGGCTAATTTTTGTATTTTTAGTAGAGATGGGACTTTGCTAATATTGGCCAGGCTGGGCTTGAACTCCTGACCTCAGGTGATCTGCCCACTTCGGCCTTGCAACGTGCGGAGATTACAGGCCTTAGCTTTCTTAATGGCTTTTAATGTTACTCCCCAAAAACAAAAAGATCCAACACCTTAATTAACATGGACACGAATAATTCAGATGGCCCCTTCCTCAAAAAAATTAAATATTTGTGGTTCAAATCTTTTAGTTAGCACTATCAATAATGGAACCCAAGATTATTCTCCCACTCCTAAATTTCTCCTCCACTACCCCCTAACCCCCAGCCATCAGACTAGTCCTCAAAGAGTTAGGCATAAATTGTTTTTGCTTTGCCATTAGTTAAATACAATTTATCTGTGCCCTAGGGAACTAGCAACCTGACAGCATCCCTGATTCTGCAGCCTGCTAAACTTAAACCAATCTCACTACTTGCTCAGTGATTTCTTTTTAACCCACTAATGAGCATATTGTAAATACTCATTACATAAACATCCTTTCTTCCTGGATACAAAGGTTTTAGCAGCAGTAATCCCAAGGAATATTATAGCAACAATTATTGCTCATTTACTCAACGTGAAAGGTGACAATCACGTTTGTTTCAGTACTCAATACTTTAACAATATTTTAATGTCACTATAAACACTAAGTGAAATAAAGCTAATCAAGTATCCCAATTAATGACAAATGGGTGAAACGGAAACCAGAAAAAAAAAAAAATTCACCGTTCATATTGTAGATATTGTGAAAATATCCTTGTTACCTGTTATAACAGGGTACCTTCGTTCTCTCCCAGCATATACCACACCTTTTAGGTTGACAAAAGCAGGAAGACATCAGGGCTTTGTGTTTTAAAAATCCCAAAAAAGATTACTCAAACCTCTCCCGAAGAGCAAATTCTAAGAAGGAAGAATTCCACCTCCCTTTTCTTTACCACAAACCCTAGACTTTTCGCCTCTAGCAACCAGAGAGAGCTGGGGGTGGGGGAGAAGGTGGTTAGAAAACAACGCTCGACTCGGTCACCTCCCAGCCTGGCCCATCCCAAACTTCACCTAGGCACGGCGAGGAGGAGGAAGGCACCAGGAATTCCTAGGAAATGGTCTCACCCCACCAGAAAACATTTTTAACTTCCTCGAAGCCACCATTTCCCCGGGGCATTATCACACACTCCCACCCGGACATATTACCTAAGAGGGTACTTATAAGAAAAACACAACACACACACAAAGAAATACACAGCGCTTGAAGCGGGCAGCTCCGGCTCAGGCGGCGCGGGGAAGCCTGGAGACCACGCGGAGCCGCGGCCAAGTTGCCACAGCGATCGCCTCGACGGTGCAGGCGCGGCCGCAGGCGGCTGGAAAAGCAGCTCGCGGGGCTCCAGCTCCAGCTCCAAGCCCCACGCCCGGACCCTCGGACCAGGAAGCTCGCCTTGGTGGCCCAGTCTCTCCCGGAGGTCTCCGGCCTCGGCCGGAGCGATAAGGTGGATCAGTGCTTCCCACCCTGCCAGCTCCGCCCTCCGGACCACATTCCTGAAAAGCCCTACTCCCGCGACGCCGCGCCCGGGAGGAGGCAGGAGCGCGACGCCGCGGCCGCAGGGCAGGAGCGTAGTCGGCCTCGCGCCCTCCCGCCCCCGGCCCTGACTCGGGCCCGCGAGGCGCCTCCGGGGCGAGGTCGCGGCGGCCGCCCCGCCACAGGTAGCGCCGGCCCCCGCCCGCCGCCGCCCGGGCGCCCCCGGCAGGCCCGCTCCAGGTACCTGGATGAACTGGATGGTGAGCGCCGACTTGCCCACGCCGCCACCGCCGACCACCACGAGCCGGTACTTCTCCTGGCCAGAGCCGTCCCGCCAGCCGGCCGCGGCCATGGGGACGCCACAGAGCCCAGCCTGACCGCGCCAAGCCGCCGTTGCCGCCCGCCCTAGGCCCGGCTCCGGGGACGTGTGCGGCCGGCGGACAGCGGGCGAGCGGCCGGGCGGGGGTCGCGGGTAGCGGGAGGTGTCGGGAGGGCAGGTTCGCGCGGTAGCGCGGCGCCGTGGGCTGGCTGGGTACCGCCCGAGGCGCGGAGAAGTGGGGCGACGGCAGCGGCCAGTGGCGGCAGCGGCCGGGGGGCGCGCTCCTCTACGCGTCTCCGCAGCGCCTGCCTAACGCAGCCTCCAGCGCCGCCACAAATGGCCGTCTGGGGGCCGGGCTGCCAGGCTGAGGTGCTGCATATGCATGAGGGGGCGGGGAGGGGCGGGGCCACGCTGCTTGGGGCTGAGATTCGGGAGGTTGACCCAGGCTTCAGAACCCCACGGACAGGCCATTCCAATCCCTAGCCAGTGAGCGAGTGTGGGAGTGGGTGTCAGCTGGGAGTGGGACGAAGGCAGTAAGAGTGTGTGACTCTAATTGTGTATGTCAGGGATTGCGTGGATGGAAAAATACAATATGTGACGGTGTGTGTGAAAAATAGAGCTGTTGGCATATTAACTCAATTTTATAGGAGAGTAAATACCGTGCTTTAAGAGTACAGATGGTGACCATGCTTGTGTGAAAAACAGTGACAGTGATTGAGGATTAGAGCTGTGTCACAGTAATTGAGTGTGTGATGGGCGTGTGCTTGTGACAGAGTGAAGAATGGGACAGTGGGTGAGCATGGAGAATAAGTCACAGTGATTGAGCTTGCATGGGGAAGACGGAATGTAACAGATTTTGTATGTGTCAGTACAGTGTCATAGTTCCTATGTTTATGAGTGATGTTCAGTAATTGGATATGAGGAGTGTGAGTGTGAGGGGCTGAACCCCAGGCCTCAAGCAATCCTCCTGCCTCGGCCTCCCAAAGTGCTGGGATTATAGGTATGAGTCACTGCCCCGGCCTCATGGGGTTTTTAATAAGAATTAAATAAGCACATAAAACAGTGCTGGTACACAGGAAGCATTTATAGGAAGCATTTACAGCAATTTGGGAACATGACTACAAGTTCTCGGATTTACTTGGTAACTCACTTGGAACCAGTAGAATACAGCAGAAGAGATGCTGCCTACGTTCCCAGGCTAGATCAGAAGAGGCCATGTAGCTGTTCTCTTGGTATTCTCACGCCGGGAGAAAGGGAGAAACAAAGTTTGACAACCGTAAGACTGCCATGCTACAGATGCCACATGTAGGCATGCCAGTCAAAATTCTCACTGATGGCCAGGAGCAACATGTCAATTAAAAAAAAAAAAGTCCCACTAAGCTCCCACCAGTTCACCAGCATCACCTGTCAGCCATCTGAGTGAGACAGCTTGGACACTCAGCCTAATGGAGCCTTCTAATGATGGCAACCCCTGTTAGTGTCTGACTGCAACTGTGTGAGAGACCCCAAGCAAGAACTATCAAGCCAGCCCAGCCCTTCCTGAATTATATATATATATATACACATATATTGTATTTTTGTCTTTTTTGAAAGACAAAATCCCTCTGTCACCCAGGCTGAAGTGCAGTGGCACAATCATGGCTCACTGAAGCCTCCAACTTCTGAACTCAAGTGATCTTTCCATCTCAGCCTCACTAGCAGCTGGGACTACAGGCACATGCGATCATGCTCAGGTAATTTTTTTTTTTTTTTTTTTTTTTTTAGAAACAAGTTTTCCCTATGTTACCAGGTTGGTCTCAAACTCCCAAAGTGCTGGGATTGCTGGGAGCGATGGCTCACACCTATAATCCCAGCACTTTGGAAAGCCCAGGTGGGTGGATCACCTGAGCCCAGGAGTTCTAGACCAATCTGGCCAACATGGCTAAACCCATCTCTTCTTGAAATACAAAATTTAGCCAGGAGTGGTGGCATAGGCTTGTAGTCCCAGCTACTCCGGAGGCTGAGGTGGGAGGATCACTTGAGCCTGGGACACAGAAGTTGCAGTGAACCAAGTTTGTGCCACTCACTGCCCTACCGCCTGGGTGACAGAGCAGCTCAAAAAAAAAAAAAAGTGCTGGGATTACGGGCATCAACCAGCACTCCCAGCCCTTCTGGAATACTTGACCCATAAAATCGTGAGTAAAATAAAATTGTAGTGGCTCACGCCTGTAATCCCAACCTTTGGGAGGCCGAGGTAGGCAGATCACTTGAGCCCAGGAGTTCCAGACCAGCCTGGCCAACATGACTAATCCCATGTGTACAAAAAATTACAAAAATTAGCCATGAGTGGTGGTGCACGTGCTTGTAGTCCCAGCCACTCCGGAGGCTGAGGTGAGAGGATCATTTGAGCCTGGAACACAGAAGTGACAGTGAGCCAAGTTTGTGCCACTGTACTCGCACCTGGACAACAGCGGGCTCAAAAAAAAAGTGCTGGGATTACAGGCATGATCCTTCACTCCTGGCCCTTCTTGAACACTTGACCCACAAAATCATAAGCGAAATAAAATTGTAGCAGCTCCTGTCTGTAATCCCTGCACTTTGGAAGGCGGAGGCAGGAGGATCACTGGGACCCGGGAGGCAGAGGTTTCAGTAAGCCAAGATTGGGGCCACCACACTACAGCCTGGGTGACAGAGCGAGATCCTGTCTCAAAAAAAAAAAAAAGTACATTGAAATACTGCTTCACACACTCAAGGATGACTAAAATGAAAAAGACAGATTATATAAGTGTTGATGAAGATGTGAAGAAACTGGAGCCCTCATACACTGTGGGTAGGTGTGTTAAATGATGCCACTGCTTTGGAAAACTGTATGTCAGTTCCTCAAAAGATTAAATGTAGCGTTATCATCCAACCTGACAATTACTCTCCTACTTAGCTATACCTGAGAGAAATGAAGACATATATGCACATGAAAACTTGTTTATGAATGTTCATAGCGTTGTTATATGTAATAGCCAAAAAGTGGAAACGATTGTTCCTCAGCTGATGAGTGGATAAACAAAATGTCATATAGCCACACAACAGAATATTATTTGGCAATAAAAAGGAATGAGGTCCTGATACATGCTACAACATAGATAAACCTTGAAAACATTATGCTAAATGAAAGAAGACAGACACAAAAGACCACATATAATTCTATTTATATAAAAGGTCCAGAATAGGCAAATCTATAGATTCAGAAAGCAGATTTGTGGTTGCCAGAACTACAGCAACCAATAGCAGGTATGAGGTTTCTTTTTGAGGAGTTGAAAATGTTTTGAAATTAGATGGTGTTGATTGCACAACTCTGTAAATATACTAAAAACATTGGATTGTATGCTTTATATGGGTGAATTTTATTGTGTGTGAATTATATCTCAGAGAAGTTACAAGAAAAAAAGATTCAATTGCAAGGTTTTCTTTGAACTGTGAAGTTCAAGGAAGTGGCTTTGTACTTCAGTATGTTCTCCATATTAACTCTATTCCTTTACTTTTTTATTTGACTCAAAACATAGCATTCGGCAAACAAGAAGTCCATATGCTCCACCCTACCCAGACTTTCTATTCTAAAATGAGCTTTTTCGCTTAGAAAATGCCCCCAAAAGCATACAGTGAAAAGAAACTTCCCTGCAAACACAAATCACTGAAGACACACAGGAGACTATGGAAAAGGAAGAACTAGTTGTCACTCAAGCCAATTAAAGGTGAATTTTCAACTTAATCTGAGAAGTTTCCTTTTCAAGTAGCTGACAGATAGTAAGTACATAAATCTTCATGAAAAGAATGATCTAGAACCTTGGAAAGAACAGTAGAGATCATCCCCCCTTACTTCATAGAAAGAAATCCTGTGGCAAGAGGGAGAATTTCTTTCCCAACGTCACCTAGCAAGTTATTAGCAGGGATTAGGAAACAGGTCTCCTAACTCCCTTGCTCAGAGTACTTTGCCCCACGCCAAGCTGGGTGTTATCCAGAACACCAGAGAGCCTCACATCGCAGAGGGAGGCAGTGTGATGCTGCCAGTCAAGAGAGCTGTTGACTGCATCATTTTGACTTAAATTGAGTGATTGTTTAGCTAAAGTGTTGTCAAGAGATTTCAACAGGCAGAATTCAGAGCCAGATCTGGCCAGTGCATATGTTTTGGCCTACAATTCAAATTTTTTGTTTAAATTTTGAATTTGTTGCCGATATTTAAAAATAGGATATTTCACAAATCTGGATTTCTAATTCTTTTTGGGAAAGTTAAGTGGAATATCTAGCAACACTGGACTGGTGTTACCTGGCAACAACTAGCTAAAGCTAAGTACTGACTGCCTTTTAGAGAAGGTAAGATCCTCCTGTTCATCAGAGTCACCAGCATTCTTCTCTCATACACCACCCATTTGTTACCTGCTTGACTTTACTGAGCTTTAAGAGCTTGCAAATCCTACTACTATATGGCAGTGTTCTCTACAAAGGATGTGCTTCCAAGTCCTCTATAGTGTATTTTATTTATTTATTTATTTATTTTTTCTATTTGAACATGAAAGGCAGCCTATAGTATCTTTTAAAATGAAGAAAGTGGGCTTCTCCCCAGACCTGCTAAATGAGAACCTCTGAAGATGCAGACTTAGAATCTGAATTAGTGTATTAAATATCTAAAGTGACGGTCAGATGTGGTAGCTCATACCTGTAATCCCAGCACTTTGGGAGGCCAAGGCAGGTGGATCGCTTGAGGTCAGGAGTTCAAGACCAGCCTGGCCAACATGGTGAAACCCCGTCTCTAATAAAAGTACAAAATAATTAGCCAGGCATGGTGGTGTGTGCCTATAATCTGAGCTACTTAGGAGGCTGAGGCAGGAGAATCGGTTGAACTGGGGTGGCAGAGGTTGCAGTTAGCTGAGATTGCACCACTGCACTCCAGCCTGGGCAACAGAGCAGGGCTCTGTCTCAAAAAAATAAAATAAAGTGACTCTAAGACACCACCACTGCAAGAACTCAGAGGAGGGTACGCATCCCTGTCTACTCTTTATTTCAGGACAAACAATGACCTGTCTCATCTGGATTGTTGGTTACTCATCATCTTTAAAAAGCAATATTGGCCAGGCACGGTGGCTCAAGCCTGTAATCCTAGCACTTTGGGAGGCTGAGGTGGGTGGATCACCTGAGGTCAGGAGTTCAAGACCAGCCTGGCCATCATGGTGAAACCCCATCTTTAAATAAATAAATAATTAATTAATTTTTAAAAAACCAATATTGACCAAACAGCATCCCTGGCCCATCCCAGAGACAGGATCTGAGGGGAGAGCGGAGAGGGAGATGCTAAAATCAAGACTCCCCGACCTCATCTATAACACATAGACAGAGCCAAGATCTGGTGGCCAAAGAAGGCCAAGCCCCCAGATGAGAGCCTGCAATGCTTATCAAGGGTGATGGAGGAGCATCATCCACTTATTTCCTTAATGGGCCATTGCTTTAACATGAATGAATGGCTGGCAGAGAATGAAACGGCCCAGCAGGAGCTGCATGCATCTGAGATGAGACAGAAGCACAAATCTATTCCTTGTTTAAAGATCACGTTGCTAAGAATAGAAATTGAAACACACGCTGAAGCATGTGCACACACACACAGCCCTGAGGGAGGCCATAATGGAGCTGGAGAAATCCGCAACAGAAAAGGCATCTTGAGTTCGGTCCCTCTAAAGCTCTCCTTTCACAGATGGGGAAACAAAGGCCCACAGAGAGAAGAGCGGTCCCCAGCATCACCTGGAAACAGAGCGGAAGCATGACTGGAACTCAGATTTTTGTCTCCCACCTTGAGATCCATCTCAATGTAGCACACTGTCTTAGGAACTCAAGAGCCCAGAAGGCTGAGCAAGACCAAAAATCATACATCCCTTCTTCTGCATAGTTACCAGAAAGAATCAAGCAAAGGTATCACCATTCCTTTTTTTTTTTTGAGACAGAGTCTCGCTCTGTCACCCAGGCTGGAGTGCAGTGGCTCGGTCTTGGCTTACTGCAACCTCTGCCTTCTGGGTTGAAGTGATTCTCATGCCTCAGCCTCCAGAGCAGCTGGGACTACAAGTGTGCGCCACCACACCCAGCTAATTTTTGTATTTTTAGTAGATACAGGCTTTCGCCACGTTGGCCAGGCTGGTCTCAAACTCCTGACCTCAGGTGATCCGCTCACCTTGGCCTCCCAAACTGCTGGGATTACAGGCATGAGCCACTGCGCCCAGTCTCACTGTATTTTTTAAATAATGAAATATTGAAAACTCTCGAAATATTCAACAACAGAGACTTGGATAAATCAATGATGCAATGGCCACTATGTGGCCCTTAAAAATAATTTTTACTTTTATAGGAAAATGAGAAAGGGAGGTGCTATGGTCTAAATGTTTGTGTCTGCCCCCTACCAAATTTGTATGTTAAAACTCAATACTAAATGTAATAAACATTAAAAAGTGGGGCCTTTAGGAGGTTATTAGGGCTCTGCCCTTATGAATAGGGTTAGTGCTTCTATTAGGCTTCCCTAGAAGTACATAATTAATAAAATAGATATATATATATATAAAGGACAGTTTATTAAGTATTAACTCACATGACCACATGGTTCACAATAGGCTGCCTGCAGACTGAGAAAGAAGGAGAGCCAGTCAGAATTCCTAAACTGAAGAACTTGTAGTCCGACGTTCAAGGGCAGGAAGCATCCAGCAAGGGAGAAAGATGTAGCTGGGAGACTAGGCCAGTCTCTCTTTTCACATTTTTCTGCCTGCTTATATTCTAGCCTCACTGGCAGCTGATTAGATTGTACCCATCTAGATTAAAGGTGAGGTGCCTTTCCCAGCCCACTGATTCAAAATGTTAATCTCCTTTGGCAACACCCTCATGAGACACACCCAGGATATTTTGTATCCTTCAATCCAGTCAAGTTGACACTCAGTATTAACCATCACAGTGCCCTTATAAAAGAGGCTTGAAGAAGCCCGTTTGCCCCTTCTGCCACGTGGGGACACGTAGAAGTCACCATCTGTAACGCAGAGAACCCTCACCAAACATGAAATCTGCTGGCATTTTGACCTGGACTTCCCAGCCTCAAGAACTGTGAGAAATACATTTATGTTGCTTATCCATTACTCAGTCTAAGATACATATATTTTTATCCACTGGCCAGTTACTAGAAATAAGATATTTTGGTCTAGGTGTGGTGGCTCATGCCTATAATCCCAGTACTTTGGGAGGCCAAGGGGAGCAGATCACCTGAGATCAGGAGTTCAAGACATGGAACATGGTGAACATGTTCCAACATGGTGAAACTCCATCTCTACAAAAATTAGCCAGGTATGATGGTGGATGCCTGTAATCCCAGCTACTCTGGAGGCTGAGACGGGAGAATCGCTTGAACCCAGGAGGTAGAGGTTGCAGTGAGCCAAGATCACGCCATTGCTCTCCAGCCTGGGTGACAAAGCAAGACTCTTTCTCAAAAAAAAAAAAAAAAAAAAAAGATATTTTGTTATAGCCACCCAAATGGAAAATACAGTAGGATACAAAACAGTATATCCAATATAATTACAGTTACAAAGATAGATACCAATATATATTAATACATAAGCTGTCATTTATTGAGCACATACCAGGATCCTGGAGCTGTGCTAACCACTCAAAGCATTATCGTTTAATCCATCAACCATCTGAGTGGGTTCTGTTATTATTTGTATTGTACAAAAAAGCTGCAGCACAGAGATGTCCTATAGCTACTAAATGACACCGTGTATATTGAACCTAAGAAGTCCAAGCTCCAGAGTGCTTGTACTTAGTCACTAGGATAGATTTTTTTTACAATGATGAAGACTGGCAGGATGCTCGGTTATCCTAGGGAGTGAAATCACAGGTCAGTTTTATTTTCTACCTTTTGTATTTTCTGTCTTTTTAAAAAATAATTCCCCATTCTCTTCTACCTCCAGCCCCTGAAAACCTCCAATCTACTTTCCGTCTCTATGAGTTTTCCTATCCTAGGCATTACGTATAACTAGAATCATACAATATTTGCCTTTTGGTGTTTGGTTTATTTTGTTTAGCATAATGTTTCAAAGTTTATCCATGTTGTAGCACATATTCATACTTCATTCCTTGTAATGGTTGGATAATATTCCTTTGTATGGATATAACACTATTTATTCATTCACTTGTTGAAGAACATTTGGATTGTTTCTACTTTTTGGCTCTTATGAATAATGCCGCTATAAACATTTGTGTACAAGTACCTGTTTGAATTCTTGTTTTCAGGTATATGCCTAGTTGTGGAATTGCTGGATCATATGGTAATTCTGTGTTTAATTTTTTGAGGAACTGACATACTGTTTTCCATAGCAGCTGCATCATTTTACTTTCCCACTAGCAATGTATGAAGGTTTTAATTTCTTCACATCCTTGTCAACACTTGTTAGATTTCTTTTTTTTATGATAGCCATCCTAGTAGGTGTGAAGTGATACATCGCTGTAATTTTGACTTGCAGTTCCCTAATGACTAATGATGTTGAACATCTTTTCACAGGTTTATTTGCCATTTGCATATCCTCTTTGGAGAAATATCTATTCAAGTCTTTTGCCTATTCTTTAATCAGATTGTCTTTTTGTTGTTGAGTTGTAGGAGTTATTTAAATATTCTAGATAGTAAACCTTTATCAAATATGTGATTTGCAAACGTATTCTCTCATTCCGTGGCTTGTCTTTTTACTCTCTTTATAACTTCTTGGATGTACATGTTTTTAATTTTAATGAAATGCAATCTCCTTTCCTTCCTTCCTTCCTTTCCTTCCTTCCCTCTTTCCTTCCCTCCTGCCACCCCATTTTGCTATCCTGCCACCCCAGCCTCCCAAGTAGCTGGGACTACAGGCATGTGACACCACACCTGGCTAATTTTTAAATTATTTTGTAGAGACGGGGTCTTGCTATGTTGCCCAGGCTGGTCAAACTCCTCAAGTGATCCTCCCACCTTGGCCCCCCAAAGTGCTGCGATTACAGTCATGAGCCACTATGCCTGGCCTTCTATTTATTTTTAATGAGAAAAATATAAAATTATATTTACGAATATTTGTTAATGATGTGTGCAAAGCAGGAGCCAGATTATACATATATGACCTATTTATATAGAAAAGACATGGAAGTTAGATCATCTGGAAGGGAGAATTAACTGTTCCAAGAAAACTGAGAATGAGGGTTAATATACAGAAAACACTTATGTAGCCTTCTATCGCTCAGGCGAATTGCGATGGCTATTTTTTCTCTTCCTTCTCTATAGCAGCTTTCCAAAGAGAGGCATACCTACTGCTCTGAGGGGACTAAGCCCTGAAAATTGAGCTACCTGTCACACCCAGGCCTGGTTTTGGGAGCTCCAAACAGGTCTTTTTTTAATCCACACCTCTTACCAGGACCATGACTATTGCTGTTTTAAAGATTCATGAAGGGCCCGGTGAGGTGGCTCACGCCTGTAATCCTAGCACTTTGGACGCTAAAGCGGGCAGATCACTTGAGGTCAGGAGTTCGAGACCAGCCTAGCCAACATAGTGAAACCCCAGCTCTACTAAAAATTAGCTGGGCATGGTGGTGGGTGCCTGTAATCGCAGCTACTCAGGAGGCTGAGGCAGGAGAATAGCTTGAACCTGGGCAGCTGAGGTTGCAGTGAGCCAAGATTATGCCACTACACTCCAGCCTGCGTGACAGAGTGAGACTCCGTCTCAAAAAAAAGAAAACATTCATGAAGAACTCAGAAAAGAACAAAACAGTGGAAAGGGGAAGAGGGAAGTCCTTTCTGTTTTCAAATACAGGCTAAGACATTTCTAACCTCCAGAACAGCGGGCATAGCTTCAAGAGTAGCCATATAGATTTAGGTTAGACAGCTGACAGAACCTGATAATTAAATGAGGTAGACAGCTCTTAGGAAGCTTTTTAAAATGCAGTGGTTTCTAGGCCCCGTTCCTGCCTCACAGAATTACACTATTTCGGGAGAGAACAGAAAGGAAATGTTTTGTGATTGCAATCTTCCCTCCTGTGCCCATGGGGCAAGGGATACTTCTGATTCCCACAGATGCAACATCAGTGATCTGGTGAGAACAAACAAGGTTTTCTTCACCAGAGCATTCAGGATCCCTGGAGAGAATGTGGGACATGGCATCCTAGAATATTAGAAGGGGAAGGGACTGAGAGATCTCCTATATTAATCAGGTACTAGGGGGCTCACTAAATAACAGCTCTCTTTTCACCCAAGTTCTGAACCAGTTGAGAAATAGGGCACAGAAAACCAACAGATGGGGATCAATATGTCAGCTTTATTACTGATAAGAGCTAGACTGGAAGATATGGTTTAGATGTAAGGTCAAATGGGCTTGCTTACACAGTTTCCAGAATAAACTTACCACCTAGTTACAGGCAGTGCTGGGAAGACTGCAGGCCTCATCTCATGGGGATCTGCCTCTGTAAAACTTGTGGCGCATACAGGAACAGAATAACTGTCCCCTTTAATCAGGCCGGCTCCCAAAGAGAAAAAAGAGAAGGCATTATACTGAGCATGCCAAACTTACTGATTAGATAATTCATATTTTCATCGTGGAGAAGGATGAACAAGGGGTGGAAAGAGAGGCCAGGAATTCTGCTCCAGTGATATTCAAATTTTAGTGGGCATCAGAGTCACCTGGTGAGCTTGTTATACCACAGATTGCTGGCATCCACTCCCAGAATCCTGATTCAGTAGTGCCTGATAAACTGTGTTTTTAACAGTTTCCCTCGTGAGACTGTTATCTAGGTACCACACTTTGAGAACCGCTGCTCAAAGGAAACCTCTCCACTTGGAAACATTAGGAGAATAAGTGTTCCTCTTGACAGCCAGATCTTGTTTGGTTGCCATTGACAAACCTGATTCAAACTGAAATGCAGGCTGAGTATTCCTAATCTGAAAATTCAAAATCTGAAATGCTTCAAAATCTGAAATTTTTTGAACACCAACTTGATGTTCAAAGGAAATGCTCATTGGAGCATTTCAGATTTCAGATTTTCCAATTAGGGTTGCTCAGCCAGTAAATAGAATGCAAATACTCCAGAACCTGAAAAATATCTGAAATCTGAAACACTTCTGGTTCCAATCATTTTGGATAAGGGATATACAACTTGTTAAAAAGAAAAGGTTATTTCATATAGCTAAATGTTATAACAGTTTAAATTCAAGCACAACTAGACTCAGACTCAAATGATGCCTTCAGGACTCTCCATATCTCTCCGCTCTGTTCTGCATGGCTCTAGTGACAAGTGGGATTTCCTCTGGTGTTGGCAAGATAACTCCACTTATATTCTTTTCCCTAAGCCAGTGTTTCTCAAACTCGATCATGATTCAGAATCACCTGGAGGCCTGTTAAAACACAGATCACTGGGCCCCACCCCTGGAGATCCTCATTCAGCAGGTTGGGAAACAACTGAGAATTGGCATTTCTAACAAATTCCTAGGGGCCACATTTTGAGAACCACTTCTCTAAGCAGCTTTTGAAGAAAAGAAAGAGATTTTCTCTCTCCTAACTGTTCTTTTCCACACCATTCAAAAAACAAAATAAGACTAGAATTAGTCTCATTAGCTCCAGCTGGATTTGAGCTGAATGCCCATGTCCTGGAGCCAACAACTGTTGTGATGTGCTCATTGGCCAGGCTCGGATCATAAGTTTCCATAAGCACTCCAGAAGTACCTGGAGATGCAGGTGGGGTTAACTGCACATCAGCTATCCAGACTGAAAATGGGTGAGAGACAGAGCTACATAAAGGTGCTTTTAGAAAATGGCAAATGAATGCTGGTGGGCACAAACAATAGAGGTTCTCTACCATTTGTGTCATAGATTAAGAAACAGAGAGGTTAAGTGGCTGTTCTGTTTTATCCCACGTAGAAGATAAAAGTTTTTTGAAAGGGCAGCTTGGCATACCAGAAAGAGCATGCTTGGGTTTTAAAGTAAGAAAATCCATCCTCCCCACAGACAAACTGACTGGTTTGGGGCAGATCACTAAACCCCTTTAGTGCTTCATTTCTCTCTTTAGTGTTTTAAAATGAGAATAACAATAACACCCACTCACAGGGTGGGATGAGAATGTGACTATTTTCTAGAATATGTAACACTTCTTTATTAGTATTAAATATGAGTTTTAATTTTTTTTTTTTTTTGAGACGGAGTCTTGCTTTGCTGCCCAGGCTGGAATGTAGTGGCCTCTGTAGCTCTCTACAACCTCTGCTTTCCAGGTTCAAGTGATTCTCTTGCCTCAGCCTCCCAAGTAGCTGGGATTACAGGTGCATGCCACAAAGCCCAGCTAATTTTTGTATCTTTAGTAGAGACGGGGTTTCATCATGTTGGCTAGGCTGGTTTTGAATTCCTGACCTTAGGTGATCCATTCGCCTTGGCCTCCCAAATTCCTGGGATTACAGGCATGAGTCACCATGCCCAGCATAAATTATTTTAAAAGTGGATGTGAATTATAATGTTTGAAAATTGAAACTACCTAGAGTTACTACTTTTTGTTTTATAAGTACTATTTTCCCCTGCAAAATTGACAAGATGAAATATTTGGTAACACTACTGAGCAAAAGTCTGGGGAAAGAGAGACTTTCATTTATTGTTGATTGAGCTCATTCTGTATCCTAGGACCTTTCATTTTCCTCTGTGGCCCAATGCCTCATGGAATTTCATCTCTTTACCAGAGGGTTTTTTTTCTGAACTGTGGAAGTCTATGCTGGCTACCAGCAGGCCAGGCCAGGGTATTATCCCAATTCACATCTCCAAATCCTAGAGCAGCTTTTATCCTATGACCCCTGGGAGTTTCAGCTTCTTCACCTTTGATTAGGAAAATCCAGAAGTGAGTACTGTGCCATTTCTCAGAATTATCCACTGTAGTAGCTGGCTTAATAACACATCCCTTTAATGGCTGCCTTCCCACCCCTTGTCATTCCCCCTCCCCCAGCTTTCTGGTGTTCCCTGCACCTCCCAAATATACTACATGCACTAGAATCATTGTCACAAAGATATGTTTTTCTGGAGGAACCCCAATCAATATATAAATAGTCTCTGGGAGTGGGCAATGTCTAGCAACATTACAAATTCACATGCCCTTTGACCTGGCAAATCTAATTCTAATAACAATTTTAACAAATATATTCACACATGTGCAAAATAACATATATAAGATACAAGGTTATTCATTGAAGCACTATTTGTAATAGCAAGAGACACAATTTAAATGCCCATTAATAGGGAATTGGTTAAATAAATCAAAGTTCATTGATACAATGAGATACTATGCAGCAAAAAATAAAACGACAAAACAAAAAAAAAAATCTGAACTAATAACTTGGAACAATCTTCAAGATTTATTTAAATGAAAAAACAAGATACCAAACAGCATGTGTCATACACTACCATTTGTGGAAAAGGGGAAGCATAAATAAACATGTATTTGGTTGTAACTGCAGATTTTTTTTCCTGGAAGAATAAACAAGAAACTGGGACATTTTTCTTATATAAACCCTTTGGTGCCTTTTGAGTTGTGAGCTATGTGAGTGTATTACCTATTCAGAAAAAAAATGAATTAATTGAAACTTTTTAAAAATGAATGTGGAAAAAATATTTTATATTTAGAAAGTTATTCTGTCATTTCAGAAACACATTTATTTGTATAAAGTTAGATGTAATTGTAACTTCAAACTACAAAACTACAAATTGCATATGTCCAACAAATGTATACCAACAGCCACCTAGAGCTTTAAAAGGTTTAGATAATGTGTTAATCAGAGAAGTAGAAAGAATAAAAGACAGGCAAGTTGTTGAAGAGCCTGAAGTCACAGCTGGGGACTGGGAGGCGCTCATTATAAATAACATCTCACCTAGCCTGTAAAACTGCTATGAGATTAGTGCTTTATAGGCACATTCTCTTGTGTGCACTGCTGATCCATTGTTATCCCAATGTTATAGGTGAGGAGACTAACGCTGGAACGCTGAAGGGACTGGCTGAAGGTCACATAAACAGAACATGAATTCCAGGTCTATCTGACCCCAAAGAAAGAATATATGCCAACATCCCCTCAGTGCTATCTATTAAAGATTCAGACCTTGATAAGAAGTGAAAAGAGCGTTGAATAAGGAGTCATCACCCAAGGACCAGGCCTGAAAGTACCCTAGTAAGCAGGAAGGATAGCCATTTGGTCTTTAGCCCCTTTGTACAGATTTTCATGCCAGAGCCAGAGTATAGGGTACACATCTTTCTATGACTACAGCATGACAGTGCCATACTACAGGGAGGGAATCATTCAAAACTGGCTTGAAAAATATTTTTGACAAACATTTAGTAAACATATTTTATATACACTAAGGTGAAAGTTCTTTAAAGTACAAATCATTTTGCCTTTGTAGCCCCTGGGTCAGTGCCTGGCATATAGAGGTTTCTCAGAAAATATTTGATGAGTGAATGAATGAGTCAACAGTTGGCCGCATAATGTGAGGCAATGCAGGAAGTCCAAAGAAGTAAAATACACAGTGCTAGGTTATAACTCAGTTGAGGAGACAAGACAAAAATACCACAATATTTAGGTAAGCATAGGAGACAGGCTATAAATAAGGCCTCCATGTCAAATGAAGCCTGAGCTACAGGCAATCAGAGGTAGAAGAATAGCCCTGTTCAGTAGAGTGATGGGGATATGACACCTAGACAGGCAGAGATCAAGAGGAAGGCATTCTAGGGAAGAAAATTTCTAGTGGAGATGCTGTATAAGCCCAACAGCTTGATACAGGGGAAAGAACTATAAGATGTGGAATTAGACAGGCCCAAGGTTTGAATCCCAGTTCTACCCTTTATTTATGGGCACAATTACTTAACCCCTCTGATAAGGATACTATCTCACAAGGACATTGTGAGAAGTAAGCTAGTTAATTATATTGAGAACCTAGTCCAGTGCCTCCCTCATGGTAGGTGTTCAAGAAATGATTTTTCGCCTTCATACATGGAACCCAAAAGTTTTCAGCCAATGGCTACAGGCAGCAGTTAAGAAAGGGTGGTGGCTGGAATACTGGGAGAGATTTAGCGGGCTAAGCTCCAGGAAACAGACTGGAATGGAAGTACTGTGGGGTGGAAGAATGGGGCTTCAGAGTTGGGCTGAGATATTTGGTCTCTACAGCCCCACCTGTGGCCATTTCAGATGGCTGGTATTAAGGATCTTGTCCTTCTTAGAATGCCTGGCTGAAGACAAACTGGAAAGAAGGAAGGCTAAGGAGAGGGCAGAGGAAAGATATTTTTCTCCAAGCCTCTGAGATCCTCCAGACCTTGAGCCAGCTGGAGCATAATGGGGAAACTGAATTCCCCTAATAGTATATGGGGGTCTCCCCAGATCCATGGGACAGTCTAAAACTGGATGCGGGTAGTGGGGCTGAGGGAGATCCTCCACTGCTGCCCCTGAACATCACCTCAGCCTCAGTCCCACAGCCTCAGTGGTCAGCAATCCAATCTCCAAGCCTAGACACAAAGCCCTCTCCTCCTCTAGAGCTTGGTCTCCCTCCCTTGGCTTGTTGCTTTCTGATCCTTCACTTCATTTTGTTTCTATTTTAGTCTGTATCTCAGCTTTTCTGTCTCTGTTCCAATAGTTCTCTCTTTCTGTCTTTGTTTCTGTCTAAAAGTTTCTTTTTCCATTTTACTCACATTTCTCTGAATAACAAGCATGGCTCCCTGGGAAATTTTCTTTGCATTACAAAAACCCAAAATAAAGCAAAACAAAAAATAAAGCAAAAACACCCAATAAGCCTGGGTGTTTTGCTAGTCACAAAAACATATGCATCTAAAAGCCAGTAATAATTTAGATTCATACCTCTATACCATAAACAAAAATATATTTTAGACATATTAAAGAGTTAAACATAGAAAAGCCAAATCACAAGAAAACTGCAGGAAATTGAATTTACTAGTTATCAGATCTTTGAATGAATGGTAACTTTCAAAGCATTAAAGCAAAAGAAGAAATCATGAAAGAAAAGGTTTTTATTACAGTGGTACATGCTTGTAATCCCAACTACTGGGTGGAGGTTGGTGGGGGGCAGTGGTGAGAGGGGAGGATTGCTTGAGCCTAGACTTTCAAGACCAGCCTGGGCAACATAGGGAGATCTCATCTTTTTTTTTTTTTTTTTTTGAGGCAGAGTTTCACTCTTGTTGCCCAAGCTAGGGTGCAGTAGCACAGGCTCAGCTCACTGTAACCTCCACCTCCTGGGTTCAAGCCATTCTCCTGTCTCAGCCTCCCAAGTAGCTGGGATTACAGGTGCCCACCACCATGCTCGGCTAATTTTTTGTATTTTTAGTAGAAACAGGTTTTCACCATGTTGATCAGGCTGGTCTCAAACTCCTGACCTCAGGTGATCTGTCCACCTTGGCCTCCAAAATGTTGGGATTACAAGTGTGAGCCATCATGCCTGGGCCATCTTCTCTTTAAAAAAAAAAAAAATGTTGTTGGAGGGGCGAGCCTGTAATCCCAGCTACTTGGAAGGCTAAGGCAGGAGAATCGCTTGAACCCGGGGGGCAGAGGGGTTGCAGTGAGCTGAGATTGCACCATTGCACTCCAGCCTGGGTGACAGGGAGAGACTCCGTCTAAAAAAAAAAAAAAAAAGAAATGATGCTTCTGAACAAAGAAAAGTAACAAGATAAAA
>PVKP010018775.1:0-43651 GCA_004027715.1 Plecturocebus donacophilus | reverse complement strand
TTTTTTCTGTGATCTGTAAGGGAAAGAAACTTATTTACATGTTAAGGAAGTAAATTTAAAGTGATGGTATCTGGACAGTTCAAGTCAATTCAGATTACTAGTAATATTTGTATCTGTATAATTACATATAACAATTATCTTTCTTAGAGTTATCCTTAAATCAGTTTTTGGGTTTAAATTATTATTATCTCCATTTTATTGGTAATAAAAGTGAGATTCAGAATATTCAAAGGTTACTGGAAAGTAGAAGAGTCTGAATTCAAGTTTTCTCAATCCTGATTTTGCTCTATTTCTGCATATATGCCCTGGCTGTGAGAAGAGCCTGGAAATACATCTAATTTGATCCAGCAATTAAATGAACTCTTAAAAACCAGAGGGCCCAATGGAAATCTATTAGTGCATATCATTAGTCAAGCAGCCAAATAGCTTTCTTCTCCCTTGGGGGTCCCTCATGCTGTCTGATTGTTTCAAATTCTGCTACGTCGTTGTATGCCATTTTATATGGTCCTTTTGTTTCTTAATTTTCTGTGAGATGATTGAAACTCACTGACAAAGTCAGGCATAACCAAGTGGGTCATACTGTGAGTTTTAACCTTAAAAAGTGTCCTTTCCTGTTAATGGAAAAAAAGCCCTGGTTTTCAAAATATTTTCTCACTGAAATGGAAATGTAAAGTTGATTTAGTATGCCAGTGAGTTTCTATGTGATATCCTGATACTATGATAAGTGTATCTATCTATCTATCTATATATAAAACTATTCATTACTACTTCAGTAGTGTGGAGTTCTTTTCCTTCCACCATCCACTGTCAATTGAGTTAACTGACCTAAGCTCACCATGTCTAAGCACATTTTATTTTAGCATCAGTCAAAACACTGGCATATTCTCCTTGAAATACACTTTGGATTATATCTGGGAGGAATCAGGAAATAGTAATGAGTTATTGCTGGTTATCTTTTTAATTTAGTCCCATGTTAAAAGAGTACTTTAATTGCTATTTATGATCATCATACACTAGATTACAAGTGTATACACCTTTGTCAGAAGGTGGAATTATAACATGAGAGTCTACCATACCTATTCTGTTTTATTTTCATAGGTTTATTCGTAATTCATATCTCATTACGAAATAAACAATTCAGGACAAGTGCTGCAGAAGTGAACACAACAGGTGTTCACTGGATTGTACCAGGCAAACCAGAATGTATGTTTCCTTCTGACCATCTATCACAGTACCCTTGGTAAGTGGCAATACCTCAGAAAAAAAAAATTGCATACTATGCCTAAGGAGATTGGGTACTAGGGTTCCTATCTTTCACATAATCTTGGGAACCATACTGGGTCTATTACTTATTTAATGATAGGTTAGGGAGCCCAACTCACATAATAATGAGTTAGGGAGCCTACTTACTTATTTAGTTTATTTATTTGTAGCAGCTTAAAGAAAAATGTGTTTTATTAATTAGTAGAAAATTATATAATTTAAATGATGAGGGCAGGCAGTGGCTCACACTTACAATCCCAGTACTTTGGGAGGCCAGGGAAGGGAAGATCTCTTAAAGCCAGGAGTTTAAGAATACCCTGAACAACATGATGAGACTCCATCTCTACACAAAATTTGTAAAACTTAGCCAGTGCAGTGGCATAGTGGCACACACGTGTACTCCCAGCAACTCAGGAGGCTGAGGTGGAAGGATCCCTTGAGCCCAGGATTCCAAGCTACAATGAGCTATGATTATCCCACTGCACTTCAGGCTGGGTGACAAAGCCCTATCTTAAAAAAATAAAATAAAATAAACACAAATCAATTTTTTCTAACATAACATCAAATGTCCTGGATGAGTTAAGAAAAATAAATGGGCTTCTTTTCTCTGAAGTTCTCTATAAACTTTGGTTGGTGTGAGTTTCAGAAAAAAAAAATCAGAATCTGTAGCCAATTTGAAGAGTCACATCTTGGTCTAGTTTTCTCTAATAGAAATCTATCATACCTCACGCATTGCTTAAATTAAAAAGATGACTTTTCATCATGTACATGCATTTTGTTTTACTCACACTGTGCCTTGTTCCATAAAATATGTCAGACTACCACATGCACATATGTAATTTTCATAAAATTTAGAACATCAGCAGGTTTGTGAAGCAGATTGGATAACAATAAAAACCTGCCTATTACTTTAATTTCTTCTTCTTCTTCTTTTTTTTTTTTTTTGGTTTATAGAGAGGGGATCTCTCTATGTTGACCAGGTTGGTCTTGAACTCCTGGGATCAAGCAATCTTCCTGTTTCAGCCTCCCAAATTTCTAGGATTATAGCCATGAGCCACCAAGCCAACCTCTATTACTTTAATTTCCTACGCAAGTACACTAAGAGAGATGATAGTTGCTTGTTCAGAATTGGGATTTGAGAACAGAAAATAAAGTCCAGAATCTAGCCCATATTATCAATATCTTTATTCCATTATTGACTAAATAATATATCTTAATCTTAACACAAACTATAAAATATGTTAAATTTTATCAGTTCCTTGACATCATATTCAAATAATTTTAATGAAATAATGAAAAAAACTGAATTAGTGAGCTAGAATGAACACATAGTAATTTAGACTAATTGTTGTTCTACTAAAAAATGAGATAGAAATGTCCACACCAGTTTTAAGTGGATCATTTCCTTTAGTCTTGTAAGAGAACTAGTATTTTTATATAGTGGGATATTTATGAAGTTGATTTGTCTCTCTCTAAAAAAGATATGTTGGCAAATTCCAATATCTCAGAATGTGACCTTAATTGGAAATAGGGTCATTGCAGATGTAATTTAGTTAAGATGAGGTCACACTGTAGTAGGGTTAACTCTTAATCCGATATGGTAAGTATACCTATAAAAGGAAACAGAGAGAGAGTGACCATGTGAAGACAGGAAGAGACTGGAGTTAAGCTGCCAGAAGCCAAAGAAAATCTAGGCTGCCAGAAGACAGAAGAGGCAAGGTAGGATTCTTCCATAAAAGCTTCAAAGTGAGCATGGCTCTGCCTATACCTTGATTTCTGACTTTTAGCCCCCATGATTGTGGAAGAATGCATTTCTGTTGTTTTAAGCAACTCAGTTTGTAGTAATTTGTTAAATCAGCCCTCAAAAAATAATAGGATGCAGAATTTTTAAAATAAAAAATAAGCTATTTATATGTAACAAGAATATATATTACATTTTAATTTAAATGACTATTTTTATATCTCTTTATGATTATTTTTATTGGAAGTTTATAATTTGAAAAGCTTTTTGTTCTAGATATTTCAAGATGGTGATAGTAGAATTACGTCTTCAGAGAGTAAAGTTGATTAGTACATTCAACTGAATTTGTCTCATGCTTTTATAGATGATTTTCTCTTCATGAATTCACTCAATTTTCAACATTTCTCTCAACCATATCAAGGATTATTCCCTTATGGTCAGTTGTGTTGATTAACTTCTATTTTTAAAATATTCTTTGCTTTCTCGCTAATGATTATATAAGACAATTTAAGAGGTTTTTCCCTTGAGAAACTTTTTTCTAAAATTGCATATGCTTTAATTTGTGGCGATTTATGTTTGTTTATTCATGAATACTAAATAGGAATATGTATTTATATGTAAATGGTCAATCATACCTATTTGACTTTAAATTTAACCGAAGTTTATTATTAAAAATTAAAATAAAATTGTGTCATATATATATCTCTGTTCATATTTGTCTTTGAAGTAAACTTTGGATTAAAATTTACACAATATTTGGCCAAGATCAAAGGGAACTCCATTCTGAGATTATTTCTTTCATTTAATTAAGTGGGCATGAAGCCTTTAGAAAAAAGAAATACATGTGTATCCAGAATCCTGGCTCTAATTAAAGAAACTAATGGCAGAGATGTTGAAATGCACCTGAGCCACATATGTGGCCTTGGACAGTAAACCCTTTTTTTAAAAAAAACCAATTACAGAATTAATTCCTAACCAAACAATAGATATCTGGCCACTATGAACAAAAGTTTCAAGGAATTATAGTAATGAAGAAATTATCCATTACTGGATCTTGTGTGTAGCTAGTGTCTCATCTTGATATTATATGGGAAAGTGGTAGCTGATACATGCAGGAAAAAAAAAAAGAAAACACTCACCACTGACACTGATACTTTGATTTATTGTTCTAAAAGTTATTCCAAATTTAGTTAATTTTTTTGTCTCTTTTCAGAGCTGTGCTACAAAATCGAGCTCCACAGCCTTTCTAGGGGACATTATATACCCTTTGCTGAGAACATATTACTTGCGTGGTAGACAGAATGATAGCTCCCTCAAAGACATTCACTGCCTAATCACAGGAACCTGTGACTACGTTACCATATAGGGCAAAAAAGGATTTCACAGATGTGATTAATAAGAACCATAGCATGAGAGTGTCCTAGATTACTCAGGTGTGTCCTTAAAATGGGTCCTTAAAATTTAGATTACCTTTTTAACGTGTAGTGAGAAAGAGGGAGATGTAACTATGAAGGAATGGTCAGAGATCGCTCTCACCCTTGCTAGCTTTGAGGCTGGAGGAAGGGGACCATGAGTCAAGAAAGGCAAGAAGTCTCTAGAAGCTGGAAAAGGCAAGATAATTATCTTTCTCCTAGAGTCTCTGGGAAGTAACACAGCCCTGTTGACACCTTGATTCTAGCCCATGTCAAATCTTCCAACCTATGCAACTGTAAAAGAATATATCTATGTTTTAAGCCACTAAATTTGTGGTCATTTGTTACAACAGTTACAGAAAACCAATGTACCTTTGTTGATACTTTATTTTTAAATATCTGATTATTCTTTAGAAATTCTGCATAAATTTTAATTACTATCTATTTTGCTGAAGTTAGGGTCATAGTGACTAGTGTGTACTTGATGAAAATATTTTGAGCTCATCCCGCAAAACCTAGCAGGATATAAAATATTTGGCTATATAATAGAACAATTGTAAATGATGCACGTAACACTTAATTATGGTTGCAAACACTACTGGATCTCAGTCACTTAAAAGCTGAGTTTTAGCTCTTTGAAAAACTCCCTTTTGGTGAAGCTGCAAAATATATATTTTTTTAAACTGGGATAATTTCTAAGAAATAAGATACAGTGGCACTGATTGCATTCCACTTCATTTTCTACCTGAATTGCCCGTTGGTAACCTGGGACTCTGTTATACTAGTGTCCAGCAGGGGCAGCAGTGTGGAATACTTTTCTCACCAACCAAACCAGATGAAGTTGGCTGAACCTAAAACTGTTCATGTGTCAGTACATTTCATTTTATCATTGGCGAGTACTTAACATACTGTAGTTGAAAGAGAAATGAAAATTATGTTGTGTGTGAGAGGGGTCAGAAAAATAGAATTGGGTATTGCAAGGTCATCTTTTTTATTTCCCCATGTGTTAAGAGAAAATCCTGATCACAGCATACATTTTACATACTAGTAGACAAAATCATAGCAGAAGCTGCAAGTAGACAGTGGAGTTCCACCAAACCCATCCTGACTCATTTTAATGCAACCATTAATTGTATTATTTGTATTGCGTTCATTATTACAAAAGTGTATATTTCAGGTTCCAGTGCTAAACAGAACAGGACTCTAGCACAAGACTGTCCTAGCCAAACCTGGATATGTGGTTTGCTCTGACCATGAGCCACTCTAGTGCAGAGCCATTTTCAAGGGGAGATCCTCAGAAAGAGATAGCTGCATGCTGTACCCAGAAAGGCTATGTGTTTCCTACAGTAGAAGGCTGGTAAATGTTTAACAACCAGCACTAAGGGTAGAGGAGTGAGGCTGGGAAATAAGATTTGTAGCACTTGTTAATTACTGTATGTAAATATTGCTACCACGAACAATTTCAAGCTACCAAATTAAAGTCACTGAATGTGGAATTGAAAAGCGATGCACACAATGAGTCCTAACTAGCTGGTAGGCGCTGACTAACTAGCTGGTAGGCGCTGACTGACTAGCTGGTAGGCGCTGACTGACTAGCTGGTAGGCGCTGACTCCAGTGTACTACTAGCTGTCTTAGCTGTGTCTTGGGATTCACACACACAAGGCATGTAGACAGAGCCATGCGTAGCTGGATTCTAAGGATACCAGAAGTGACTATCATAGACTCGAAATGAGAAGTTCTTCCATTTTCTCCTGTTATGATCTATAAGTCACAGATTCTAACATGAAGTTGGGGGGAACCATTGGGGAACTTTTTGAAGTTTATTCAGTTAAAGATTAAAATACTGCATTGTTTTAATATTATTATAAATTCCTTTAAAAAGTACAAAATTAAAGATTCACTTATTGGTTTTGTAGTTATGCGAATTCAAATTTGGAGTGAGCATAATTTATTGGGGGCAAAAAACTTCTGGCTGAACAAAGGAACTTATGTTGTGGAAATGAACTTAGAAGGGGTTGAAGGTCTAGCTCTCTACTGTCTAGCATCAACCAAAGTTTAGAATGTTTGAACATTTGAACAACTATTTTGTAATTCATTCTAGTTTTCTTGCAATGGCATTAAATGTTTTTATAAAGTGAATGTTTTAGTTCATTCCCATACTGCTATAAACAAACACCTGAAAGTGGTTAACTTATAAAGATTAGAGGTTTAATTAGCTCACAGTCCCACAGAATGTACAGTTAGCATGGCTGGAGGGACCTCAAGAAAGACAATTATGGCAGAAGGCAAAGGGGGAAGCAGGCATATCTTACATGGCCTGAGCTGGAGGAAAAGAGGTGGGGGGAGGTACCACACACTTTTAAACAGCCAGATTTCATGAGAACTCACTCACTGCCACGAGAACAGCAAAGGAGAAATCTGCCCCCATGATCCAATCACCTCCCAACAGGCCCCTCCTCCAACACTGGGGATTGCAATTAGAACTAAGATTTGGACAGGGACATAAATCTAAACCATATCAGTGAGACTTCGAAATTTTCATTGTATTTTCTTCAGGGCCAATTGTCGAAACTTACTCTAATTATTCAATAAGTGGCTCCCCAATAATCTCTAATTTTGAAGCTTTTAGCAAACTATAATGACTGAACAAAAGCTGGCAAGGAGAAAGCCATTAAAATGTATTTCACGAAAGCAAAGGAGGAACTGAACACATTAAGAGAATACAAATAGTGAATACAATTTAAAGTTTAAAATTTTGTTTTGTGATTTGTGATACGTCACTTCATGAAAATGATTTTTTGATGGCGTTGCTATTTTTTAATTTGAAAATTTACATGCTGAACAAAGTGGAATAAAATTGAGACTGCCTAAGATATTATAGATGTGAATTTGACAAAACATTTAGATGAATTATAAATAGTGAAAACTTAATTTGACACATCCTATCTTTAAAAATATATTTTCAAAAAAAGGCTTTTGAATGGAGACAGAAAGACAGCCTGTGAAAATATTTGTTCTGAAAAAATTATAAATTTCAAAATGGAAAGAATTAGAATTGGCAATAGCCTCCATTTAGCAGAATCTTCTCTAAGCTTGCATATACTTCAGTACCTTTAGAAAGAGTACTTCCTCAATTGAATGTATTACAGTATATAGAAAGCTTACTTGAATTTATGACTACAGGAGATTTTATAAGTAATGAATAATAAGTAAATTAAAATATATTTTTGGAAAAATGCCAATTTCTCAAGATTAGAGACAGAAATGGATTAAAGTGCGTGAGTATATAACGGGAACAACATTCTACATAATTTAATTTTTATTTTAAAGTAGCAGAATGTTGTTCTTGTTATATACTCAAAATATTTTAAATTGGTTTTAATATATATCATATATATTATTTTTAAATTTTGGAAAGATTTTTAGATATGAAAAAATTACTGAATAACACTATTTGAGGGGCCAAACAATATTATAAAACCAGTTGGTCTATTAATAAATATTTCAAAACATGAATTAATTTTAATTAAGTTTTTGCATCAAGTTGAACTCATAAAATTGTCCCAGTTCGAAAGACCTGTCATGGTTTTTTGCTCCTCTAAGACATACAGACCTCTACTACCCTGCAGTCTAGGATGAGCTCCCTTCCCTCCTTCTCAAAGGCATTCCCTCCTCAGTTTGCCAGAAGCTCCCTCTTTTTTACAGGGATACAGATCTAACAGCTGTTACCCCTTCAAGTCACTAGCATGAGCTCACCAGTGAGGTCAGAATTTAGAAAATGGTAGAAAAAACTGTTGGCTTCAGGTGGCTTCTGCTTTTTAGCTATCAGTGAGCACAACATTGTGCATTGGTTTAAAAAGAGGAAGGAGAAGAAGCAAGGTGTTGTGTAAACTGACAACTCACATGACACATTACTTATCTCTAACCATAAAATAATCCTTCATTTTCTTTATAGTCTTTCTTATTCCATAGTTCTCTCTCCCTGTACTTCAGGAACCTTTCCCTTCCACCACTTTGAGCTGCTAACGAGGTACCCAGCCTGGAATCATAATTCTAGTCTAAGAAATGCTATTTTCAATTAGTGATCTTTTCCCTGCTTTTCAAATAATTGTTTGTGTGAGATTTAAGTTAAAATAGAAAGTAGGGAAGGTCTGCTATAAAAAGAAGGGGCTTAAGGTGTCCCTGCAGAGCTGCATGAATAACTACAGAACTGATATGCAGAGAACTGCAGAGCTGATATGAATAACTACAATTGTTAGTTTCAAGGGGGTGCCTGGCTGACTTAGGATAGAGTGATCAGATCACCTTTATTAAAATGCAGGCATACTCAAACTGATTGACAGTAAATCCTTATAGAATAAAAATATCCTGTCCACATAAGATCATTACAAAATCCATCAGCAACATTCTCCTTATCCTCTATTATAGCAGATCTTATGCATTGTAATATTTGTGTATATACCTGTTTTTCCCACTAGACCGAGCTGTTCAAGAATTGGGATCTTATCTTATTAATCTCTATATCCCCAGGGCCTAGTACAGTCTGGGCACAAAATAGGCACTCAATGAATAATTGCTGAATGAAGGAATCATGAATTCAATCATGCCTACAAATTCTTAAATCACAAACACTGCAGATGCTTAAAGAATGCAATGAATTATTTGCATCAATGTTACATGGTCCGTTGTAAGTCATCTGCTACGGGGAAGCTCTCTTTGTCTCATTAGTGTCATCTCAGCACTACCAAACAGTGTTCATGAGACTTGCACCTATTTTTAGAACCACGAGGACCTTATCCTATAAGGTGTAAACATTTCTTCATTAGTTTTCCTTCACTTTCAGTAATTCTATAACCCAAATTGCAATGTGATTTAAAATATAAAACTTGATGAAAAGGAAAATATTGAACTTTCACAGTTGCAAGATATTTTTAAAGATCAATCATCTGGTATAATCCCCTCAATTAACAAATGAATCAACTCTTACCCAGAAATAACTTAATTCATCCAAGTTCAGTGGATTGGTTAGTGGTAAGGCCAAGAAAAACCCATGCGTCCTAAATTTTATTTTTTTCCATGATATTAACTGACGTTGGTAAAAGGAAAATAAAGAGAAACAGAAATTAAAAGTAATGAAGGAGCAATTAAAGTAAAAAAAACGCATAAGGAGAAAAATTATGTTTCTGCAACAGATTTACTTTTTTAACATTTTAGTGCAAAACTTCTTTTAAATTATTCACATTAAATGAATTCTGGTGATTTGAAGGAGTCCCGTCTAGGGTAGCTTCCCCAGACATTAGACGTGGAGCATCTAAGATTCAAATGCAGGAAGCATGTTGGGGAGTGCCCCCAGAACAGCATCGGCCAGTGTTTGAGGGGAGTCAGATTGGCAAAGGAAGCAGGGCAGTTGCAGCAAAGACTCAGCCGATCTAATGGGGTGCTATGGGCTTTGATGCCCCTTCAGGGTTGTCCCCAATTAAAGCAAGGATACTAGACTTTTTACCGCCACATCAACCAATCAGTGGACTCAAATTGAGGGCAAGTTTTGGGGAAAGATTCATCTGTGGGTCATCAGCAGCCAAGCTTCCTGGCAGCTGGGGTTATAAAAGTTTCAGTCCTAAAGAAGATTTGAGCGATGCAACATAGGATTCACTACTGTCCACTCTTTCTGCCACTTGATCCACTTATTTTAGGTAATAAATTCATTTCATCTGAAAGCAGCTCCTCTGGGATTCAAGCTTCTTTTTCTAACAAAACTTAGTAAGGTTAGTGAAAGGAACTACAGCTCCTGCTGCTAGAGCTAGTCAGGAGGCCACAGCTGATATAATTTTTCTTCTTTACTACCCATTGCAGATTTATTTCTGCTGACAAGAGCAGCTTAATTCACACCTGTAATCCCAGCACTTTGGGAGGCCAATGCAGGCAGATCACCGGAGGTCAGGAGTTCAAGACCAGCCTGGCCAACATGGTGAAATCTCATCTTTCTTAAAAATACAAAAAAAAAAAAAAATTAGCCAGGCATAGTGGTTCGAGCCTGTAATCCCAGCTACCTGGGAAACTGAGGCAGGAGAATTGCTTGAATCCAGGAGTCAGAGGATGCAGTGAGCCAAGATCATGCCACTGCACTCCAGCCTGGGTGACAGAAAAGAAAAAAGAGTGGCTTACTTGGTGAACTAGCACCTCACCCCTGAGGTGAAAGAGTCTCTAGTCCTGTGCTTGCTCAGATCGCAGCTGATGCAGTTGCCCATTTGTTCTCACAATAGTGTAAGAGATTACCAAGAGATGATCTGTTGTATTTCCTGGATCTGAAATACATCCACCCCTACTGCACCCATTGCACAGCTACCAACTTTATGTAGCCTTGGTCATGTACATCAATTTCCCTACCAGGGGAGTAACTCTTTTCACGCTTGCTAGTCTCTTCGTAAAAGAACTCCAAAACCACTAGGCAGAAGCCACAGCTTAAAGTATAATGGGACGCTTGCTGCATATAGCCTAGTGGAAGGATTCCCCCATTGAGAATCTGGACCTCTAGACTCACAAAAGTAAAAGTGGTGAGGATGAGAAACACAAATTCCTCAAGTGGGTTATGAGGATAAGATTATGTGATACCATTCCTTGATTCTGAGATGCATGAATCCTTTTTGAATAAGCAGTCAGGCTGCAAAAGTTTGGGTGGTGCAGTTTATGATAAGACCAATGACCATTGGATACATGTCAATACTCTGTTTGCTATGAAGTGTGTCCCTTGATTCAAAACAATGTTAAAGAGAATTCTATGTTGGTGAAACAAATAATCTATAAGCCCTTGGATAGTGGGGCTGGATATGGTCCTGTAGACAAGGCAAATCCACAAACATGGTGTATGTGTCAATAAAAGTCGACATAAATTGCTCCCCTTTCTAGTAAACTAAGGGTTTGATCGAATCACTTTCCCACAAAATACTTTGCTGGCCTCCTTGAGGGAACGTCTCTGCTTTGTGCACTGTTACTGTCAGGTTGTACATTTGGCAGCAGTCATAACTAGATCAGTTACTAAATAGGACTCCATACTATTGAGCCCATTCATGAACAACATATCTGCCACCCATGGTTATTTCATTTATGGTCCAATTTTACCAAAACTGGGTGACTGATGACAGAACCTGGATGGTGCCAACCAGCCTGTGTAGCCAATTGCTTACTGCTTCTTCTGTGATGGCTGATCTATAGGGAGAATCATGCATTATACATTTTGTTTTGTTTTTTGTTGTTTTGCACTTCATGCCCACTCCTATATATCCATCTATGTACCTTGTTCTCAAAAAAGTTTTTTCCAATCCTAAAATCATTCTCCTTCCAAACTCCTGACTGTCTGATGCATTCATTACTATTCGTGAGCCCATATATATTCTAACCTCAGGCCACTTTTCCCCTACATATGCAGACCTCAAAGTTATACCCACTGGGAAGATTTCTCCTCACCTCTGTCTTCGGGCCCACCGCTGTATTGGTCTGTAGCATAGTATATTCATATCTGTCCAGTACACTAAGCCAATCCATCTATAGCTTAAGCTGAGCCTTTTTCTTCCTCCATCAGCTATTGATAACAAATTCCCCATGCACAGCAGGTACATGGTAAGTGCTAAGCGAGATGGACCAAGGTGACAGTGGTAGATGACATGGAGTCTGAGCCACCTGCTTGTGTTGCTTCCTTGTGCCCTCTGGCTCTGTTCATGCCTACTGCTGGCATGATTAATTGCTACTGGGCCTCAGCAACCTATGACTAGATTAGTTTGGCAGAATCCAGCTCTGCATGGTTACTGGATGTCCATTTAGGTGGCCTGTCTCTATCAAGACCCCTAGCATGCCATGACCGTTTGTCTAATAGAACATAATTTTTCATTGCAGATGGCATAGCCTTGCTCCAGAACACTAAAGAGTCCACATTATAATTCTCCATTTGGGTCATGCCATAACTCCCCATGGTGATTTTTGCCTGTACAGACATCTCTAATATTATATTGTCTGCTTTGTTGTCTTCGAACAAGAGGTCTATGTGGCATGGCTACTTGTGTCAAAACCAGAACCTTCTGAAGAGTCCCTTCCTATTCTGTGCCCAACTCAAAGATGTTGGTTTTCCATGTTACTTGTTTACCAGGAATCATGTTTCCTGCTTAGTGGTGGGAGATGAAAGACACACAAACCGTCCTTTACTGTGGAGATGATCTGTCTTATACTAGACCACACAGTTTATTGATGTAGCATGTCCCTGAAGCTTCATAGAGTTTATAGACAAAGCCAAAGTTTCCCATCCTCTTTACTACATGTATCTTATCAAAGTCACCAACATATCTACTTCTGCCTCATCTAGTCCACTCATGCAATGCCATTAAAGTAGTAGACCAATGTAATAGTGTATGTTCAATTGTTTAGTTTTCTTTAGGCTACATGCATGACATAGGGTAGAAGAACTAACATATCCCTAGAATAGCACTGCAAATGTACATTGTGTCTATCACATGTGAATACTCACTTTTTCTGGCTATCCATATCTTTAGGGATGAGAAATGATGCATTCAACAGAGCAGTGATTGTTTGCCAAGTTCCTGAGACCATGATATACAGAGCCAGGACTAATATGAGGTGAGTAAGACACTCATAAGATACAAAAATTTGAGGGAACATCAAAAGCTCAGTAATTAAGATAAATATAACAAGGCAAATATATTTTAAAAGTTAAATTAATACAAAAAAATCCATGATGAGCAAAATATCAAAATTGTTAAGAAGGGCAATATTGGGATTATGTGTTTCTTTTGCCTCATGTTTCAGTTTGGCTTGGCGTGGTGCTATTTCTGATTCTTTCTTTAAAATTTTGTTACATCTGGCACAGCTCCTACAACTGGGGCTTCTACTTGGTTGTGTTTATAGTAGGCCACTGGTATCCTCCAGAATTCATCTGAATGTTTTGTTGTTGAAGCAATTCTACCAAATTAAATGGGAACCATCATTCCTACATCTTTTATGACTTTAAGGAAATTTTATGCAAAATTTTCTTGGTTTCTGTCTTGGCCAGGTTCAGAAACAGTTCAGAGGCTTCTACTTAACATTTTCCATTCCAATAGCTCTTATTCCATAGACCAGTGAAATTAAATGTAGGCTTTGCATTATAAGTATGCATTTGGCAATGAAAGAAGTGTCTAGTGGGTTCATGTACTCAAAGTACCCAGGACTCCATTTATTACCTGCCTCTATATGCTCCTGCTTTACTGGGGGACCATGGTGAAATTGCAGGTACCTGTGTAACAATATCATATTAACCTCCAATCTCCTACTGTTTTGTAAATATCTGACTATTCCCCTTTCCTCAGTTTATGGTTATTCACAATAAATGATGTAAGGTCCTTTGAGTAAGAACTGGGAACTGTTACATCACAATGCTTGCTATGGCTCTGCAAAGTCCTTCCTCCTGGGGAACTAGTCTTTCTCATCTATGGGTTCTGGAAGTGCAACCTGGCTCAGATCATGAAACTGGTCAGGTGTGGAGGGATGTAAGATGGTATTATTTCATGGGAGAGAGCAAACTTCGAACTTCTACTAATCCCTCCTTGACTTCCTTTGATTTTTACAAATGTGCAATATTCTTGTCAGCTGTCTAGCTATGTTCTCCCTAGGCCTGGCATGTTCTATTAAATATCAATGTATCTCTGAGAGTCAGGTCCCCCTGGCTGTTCCCGTGATCTTGCTGCACTGCCATCTATTTCAGGTTTCTATATTTCCCATTTTATAAGAGATGCTTCAGGTCCTGGATGTCAATGTCGAATCTGCCCACTTTTCTGTATTATATAACAACATCTTCTATCAACCTTCTGCCCTGGTCCTCAGAGTAGAGTCACAACTGACCTTCACAACAATATGCATCCCTCTCACCTTATTGCTGTGGACAACAAAATGTTTTCCATCCAGACCCTTAAAGAATGTACTCACAGGTAAGTTTTCAAGCCCTATATAGTCTATCAACTCTTGTAAGACAACTTCTTTGAGTATTTTGATCCTTTCTTCCACCCTCTACCATCTTAGTTTTGGCATTTGTATCTCACTTAGTGAAAGCCATCACTTACTTTCAGCTTTCAAGAGCCCACCTAGAAGTATGTTAGTCCTACCCTCTGTCATCCTTGCAGGGCATATTACTTGTATCATGAGAGAATGCTTGCTATGAACCGTATGTACATGGTTCCTGCCAGTATTTGTTATCTAAGTCCTGTAGTTCCTTTGGCACGTTTTCCTTTTTCTCCCTTTGTAGGCCCAGCACATATCTAGCTAGATTAGTTGGTGACTTATCCCTTTTAGTCTTTGACCAGGACTGGAGGCAGAGTGGATCCTAATTGACTGGGTTGTGTATTATCTTACAAGACAGGCTTTCATTGTCTTTAAGGAAAGAGGAAGGGTTGACCTTTACTATGAAGGTGTGGACCACTTTTGAAGACATAAATAATACAGAGGAATATATAGATTAAAAATGTCCAACTGCATTGACCCAGTATTCCTCATCTCAAGCCTTCGGGCTGTACCCCTTCTCACTCAGGACCCTGACTCTGGCACAGCAGATTTGCTAAGGTCGATAATTCAATCTTCTCTGGAGTCTTCTTTGTCTTTTAAATTAAGTCCTGAGTCTGACCCTCAGCTTTTTATATTTGACTATAAGAAATGAGAGTCTCTTCTAATTCAGCCAAGGAGAATATTCTGGCTTTCACATTTTGCTTTAAACCAGTGATTAATCACATCGGCCTTTCTTTGTCTTTCTCTAGTAAATTGATAGCACTCAGCAGCAGACATCCAATTCCATTGTCTGGTATTTACTGTATTTTGTTTTTTTTGTTTTTTGTTTTCTGAGCCTCTCAAATATCTGAGTTACTGCATTTTTCAGGGCATTCCCTTTTAGTGATGTGGTATCCTGGTTACCACTAGTTAATATTTTAACAACTTCCCTGCTACAATACACCAGGGAATGTCAGCACTTCATCTCATCTATCACCCATAATGGGCCAGACATGACCAAGTTCCCAAATCTCTTTTAGAATCTGTTTCCTTGGGACAAACAATTCCTTGTACCAACTGTCTTAGGTCAGATTTCATTTCCTGTGAGCAGAATCTTAAACACAGATTTGAACGAAAGAATTCTCATTTGCTTGAGATTAACACCTGTACAGGAGTAAGGTCATCAGGAATGAAGCGAGAAAGAAACAGAACTACAAAGCTGTTGTAACAAAAGGCTTAGCCAATTCTATGGAGACTAGAAAGACTGCAGTGGTTCATAGCTGTCTCCAGAAAACACAAGGGAACCAAGTATTTGATTACCAACATGAGTCAGTAAATATACATGAGCTACCCCAGGGAAGAAAGCAAAAATACAGAGGAGGCAAATCCCCTTGGCTGAGAGCATTCCTTGGGGATGGAGTTAGTTATAAGCAGTCCCTGACAACTCTTTTGACAGTTGGGGAAATGATATGTGAAGAAGGTTCTGGGTGATATATCACAGCAGCCGCTATAAATAACTTGGTGGAAATTTTTTATTAAACTGATAATCTTCTAATTTAATATATTTGTACATCTGTCTCCAGGTGCTGAGTTTGTAAAGGATGATAACAGCATGTAAAATCTACTAAAAAGAGATCCATTTTAATTTACAATATAACCCCTCTAGCTATAGAAAAAAAAGCCTTCTGCCCTCCAATAATGTTCTTTAAAATGTCTTTCTGTCTTCTGGGAGTAAAGAAGCAAGAAACGGAGCTCTACTGAGGAAATCAGTAAGAATTCTGCAATAAAAGGGTTTGAATCTTAGATTCATTTATCTTAATCATTATGTTTTCACCCATATTCCCAAACATATAAGCACTTCTAATTGGAAAATTTTACTCTTTTTAGATTTTAAAATATATTTGTACTGAGTATAATTAAGTTTTAAATAGCATAATTGATTTTTTATGTAAACACCATTTTCTATTAAAAAAAAAAACATTTTGTAGGATTAACCACTGTAGTCACTAGGCTTTTTAAGCAGACGCTGAGGGCTGAGAAAAGCTGAGTGGGAAGGTGAGAAAAAGGAAAGTACAGGTTTCTCATTCAGAAACTTAAGTTTTCTGAATTGTAAGTTAAAAATATGAGTATATATGGGTTCAGGATTCATGTCTCCTGATATATGTTACATCCTCTACACCATGCTGAAGCCATTTTCACATGACCTCCTTAATATCATGCAGTCAGATAAATTATCTCTAATAGGTCCTTATGATTTGCTGCCTTCTCAACAATCCAGAGTCTCTCTAAGGTTGTAAGAAAGAGTTTGTCTTTGTCAGCAATTGTCTCTGTAAGATTTAGTCTAAGGCTCTCATGAAATAAAGATCCATCCATTTCCCATTCTCATATGTTAACCAGAGAAGTTTATACCCATTACAAAGGGTCAGACAAGATTAGACAAAATATCATTCTCTCCATTTTTTATCCATTCTATCTACTTTCTCCATCCCATCCAAATTCTTCCTCCTCTTCTAGTTTTAAAACAAAAGCTCCCACATATACCAATAAATGCAAAATGATAATGAAGGAGGGGAATGTCCAGGTAACAATGAGCCAAACTGGGGAAGGCAGAGCTCACTCTCTGCTACGTTCTCTCCAATAACTTTCCTTGCTATCCTCAGAATTCATAGATGTTTACCGGTTTATAAAATCTGAGAACATGATATATCTATCCTTCTGGTGGAAAAGCAGATAGATGAAGATTCTCTCTCTTTAATAGGGGTAACGAGACTAACTTAAACTCAGTACTATCCAGAGAGATAATCAATGCCCTCCAAATATGTGACCTCCCTGTCTCAGACCCCCAGGCTGGGCAGGAAGGAAGACACAGGTTACCCAATTCCCTGAAAGCAGAAATATCATGTAAACATCAATTAAACCAGGAGTCCCCAACCCCCAGGCCATGGAGGTGAGCAGTGGACAAGCAAGTGAAGCTTCTTCTGTACTTACAGCTGCTCCCCATCACTGGCTTTACCACCTGAGCTCCACCTCCTGTCAGAAGCAGCAGCATTAGAGTCTCACAGAAGCATGAACCTTGTTGTGAACTGGGCATGTGAGGGATCTAGGTTGTGTGCTTCTTATGAGAATCTAATATTGGCCTGATGCTCTGTCACTGTATTCTGTCACTTCTGGATAGGACCATCTAGTTGCAGGAAAATGACCTCAAGGCTCCCACCGATTCTACATTATGGTGAGTTATATAATTATTTCATTATATATTACAATGAATTAATAATAAAGTTCACAATAAACATAATGCAACTGAATCATCCCGAAACCATCCCCCAACCCAGTCCATGGAAAAATTGTCTTCCAGGAAGCCAGTCCCTGGTGCCAAAAAGGTTAGGAACTGCTGAATTAAATGTACCATTTCACTCAATCCCAGTCAGCAGAGTGACCCAGGCTCTCTACCACAATATGACTAGGGTTGAGGAGGAGGTCAGAGTGGTTTTAAAGGTTAGGTCTCTCACCCCTCCCCATAACTAAGAACAAGGGTTCTCTCTGACAGTTCTTTCTGAACCCACTGGCTGAGGTGGTGGGAGAACCCTGGCCCGTGGTGAAGACCAGGGGACCTAACTATTCCACACTCCCAGTTCCAATTACCCTATGTGCTGTATCTCACTATCAGTAAGTTTTAGTGAAATGGTGGCTAAACACTGATGGGTGAGATATTGGGAAAGCTGGGACATGAAGTCTGTGTTGCAGATTTAGAGAGATAATTCTCACGTAAGTAACATTCAGCCAACTGCATTGGGAAAGAGCTAAATATTAGAAAGAACATTCAATGACATTATGAACTGTTCCTCAATTACAAATACAAGAGAAGAACATTTCATCTTCTGTTTAAAGCTGTAAGAAGAGAAAAAAGTTTGGATGAGGATGAAGGCAAGGAAGGTCAAATGAACATAAATCATTAATTTATAACAAGAGTCCTGATAAGGACCACTGTCAGAAAAATTGCTTTTTTGCCAAAGCCTCAGAAAACTTAGTCTGAATCAGCTCCAGTTAGATAATGCTGTTCAAACTAACATTTCCTTGGTTAACTAAGTTGCAGTAACAAAGCATATCAGATCTGCCAGACTTTGCTTAATACCAGTTGGGTAGCAACTTACAACTTCCTGAGGTCACACATAAGCAAGTGGGGGCTTCTTGGACACTCAGTATTTTGGGGTAACCTTGTACCCAAGAGGATAATTACACTGAAAAAGATCTTGAAGGTAAGCTAGTGCTTAGACTAGTCTGTAACAAGAATAGCATGAAATAAAAATGAGTACTCATAATTATTATGATCAGTGGAATATTGATAAACCAGTTTCCTAGGTGAAACACTAGGCAGGATCTCTAATTTATAGCATTTGCCAACATTCATTGTGTGAATACTTACACTAGAGCCAACTTCAAGCTACCAATGTTTTAACAACTGACATGCAAAATTCCTGAACATTGAACATTTGTCCCTTGGGAGCTATACAAGGCACTTCTGACATGCCACAACTTCAATGACAATAAAAGAACAGAAAACATGCACACTTAACTTGGCCACAGTAGGCTTAGAATATTCACCTCTTCTTTAATATAGAGTGTTAGAAATAAAATAGAAAAACTGTACTATAGAGATTGTGCAGTTTGCATTTTATATATTAGTGCTTATCAGGTAAACTCTGTGTAGCATATCTTCTGTAGTCTCAGTACATGGTGTGCATTCATTTCATTTTACCTCCTTGCTATCTTCATAAAGTTATGAATTAAAGAACTTCCGTACTTACAGAAATTGGCCCACAGGTATATATGGACTCAGTAGAACTTTACTGATCACTGCCAACCAACTTCTTATGCTAAAATGAAGAGGTGAAAAAAATAGACACCTTTTAAGATTGCAAACTCCTGGTCTGGGTATAACATACAGTAAATTTTCAAACAGTATTTTTATTTTTGTAACATCATTCTGAAAACATATCTTGTTAGTGAATGTATAGAGGTGTATTAATGTGTCTAAACTTATTTATAAACAATGCAAATGGCTTACAATTTAAGTACCTTTGGTTTCCTTAGAATGTATACTTGTCAGTCCCTATGATCCTAAAAGAGAGAAACTATAAATAACATATATGCTTTAAAACAAAAAGACCAGAAATAGCAACAAAGTTTCCCTTCAAAACTAACAGGCCTATAGTATCTAAAATAGACCCCCAAATTCCTAACTTCATGGGAACTACAAATAAACAAGGCTGCAATTATCAGTCGTATTTGAAGCCTCAAAGTTGTTATTGCTGCCGTTATTAAGGTTTTGGGTGTGTTAATTAGCTCAATTTAATAATTTCACATTGTATTAATAAATCTTAACATCAACTTGTACCCTGTAAATATAAACAATGATAAATTTTTAGTTTATAATAAAATTTTAAAAATTAAGAAGACACTGCTATCAGTTGTACTTTAGAATTGATCTAACAAATACTTTGCATAAAGCATTTTCCAGGTGCTTTGGAGGGCACAAAGGTGGTCCTTGTTCTTTAGAAATTTCACATTTTAGGGAGACAGAGAGATACGTGCAAAACAACATGGTGTAAATTCATTTTGTTTTACCTTCTTACCATCTTTATAAAGTCCTGAATTAAAGAACTTCTATAGTTATAGGAACAGGTCCACAAATTGTGATAACTGTTATCATAGATGCAGAAAGTCCTCTAGCCACCTCAAAGATGGACGATGGAAGGACTCATTCTAATTGTAACATCTAGTAATACATGTGGGGATTATGAACATGTAGTACATCTAAAATTTCAACTGTCGAAGACAGATGGAATAAGTTCCTAAATTTTGAAGCAGCAGCAAAAATTTTAAAAAAGAGATTCAGAGGAGAGCTTTTACAGGGTGTGTTGTAGATAAAATGAGAAATTATGATGGGATAAAACATTGTATGAGGTGAGGTAGAGGATTATAAAAGATGCACTTACAATTTACAACAAGCTCCAATAATGGACAGTCTTAAATCCCATGATCAAAAATTCAGGATTTTTAAAATAGGTGTTGAGAAGTTTATTAATATTATCTGAGCTCATGGCTGTGAAAATAGATTTGTATGGGGACCACAGGCCTGGAAGAGATTTTTTTTTTAAGTTGTCAGAACAAATTGTTCTGTTATAAAGACACATGTACACGTATGTTCACTGAGGCACTGTTTACAATAATAAAGACTTGGAACCAACCCAAATGCCTGTCAATGATAGACTGCATAAAGAAAATGTGGCACATATACACCATGGAATACTATGCAGCCATAAAAAAGGATGGGCTCATGTCCTTTGCAGGGACATGGATGAAGCTGGAAACCATCATTCTCAACAAAGTGACATGAACAGAAAACCAAACACCACATATTCTCACTCATAAGTGGATGTTGAACAATGAGAACACATGAACACAGGGAGGGGAACATCACACATGGGGGCCTGTTGGGGAGAGTGGGGGCTAGGGGAGGGATAGCAGGGAGTAGGGGGACTGGGAGGGCTAACATTAGGAGAAATACCTAATGTAGGTGATGGGGGAATGGATGCAGCAAACCACCATGGCATGTGTATACCTATGTAACAATCCTGCATGATCTGCACATGTACCCCAGAACTTAAAGCATAATTTTAAAAGAAAGTCTGAACTATAATTATTGTGTGAAATTTAAGACTGTTATTTGTAAGCGATCAAAACAAATTAAAACAAATTAGATTGGTTTATTCAAAAAAATAGAATTTATTGTATCATATAACTGAAAATCAAAAAGCTGCTAGGCTCAAAAGATGCCACTTCAATCCAATTTATCTTCCTGTTTCTACACTACTCAATGTCCGCTTTATTCTTAACCTCCATATAATTACAAGATGTCAGCAATAGGTCCAGGCATACATTATACCACATTTATGACCCCTATAAAATGTGGAATAAAATGTCTCAATCTTTTTTCAAGAAACTGACAAGCTTATTCTAGAATTCACACAGAAAGAAAAAGAACTTGGCAAAATAAAAAGTAAAAGTAAAGCTGAATAACTTATACTGCTATAATCAAGCTACTATACTAGATATAGAAATCAATGGAACAGAATAAAATTAATAAATAGACTGTTACTTATATGGTCAAGTTGCCAAAATACTTAAATGGAGGAAAGATTAGTCTTTCAACAAATGGAGATGGAACACCCAAATGTCTATGTGGGAAATAAACCTCATTTGTTATTTCATACTATATGCATAAATCACTACAAAATATATTCTGTATCCTAATTTAAAAGCTAAAACAACAAAATGTTTGGAAAAATAAGAAAAAAAAATCTTTGTGCCATTGAATTAGGCAATACTTTTTTAAATAGAACACAAAAAACATAAGCCATATAAGGAAAAAAATTATAAATTATATTTTATCAAAATTAAAAACCTTTGCTCTTTGAAAAATACAGTTAAGTAAACAAACTGCAGATTAGGGAAACTGTTTGCAAAGCATACCTAAAAAGGGACGTGTCTCTGGGCTATATAAAGAACTCCTGTGGGCAGGGTCAAGACGGCCAACCAGAAACAGGGGAGATCAGAAGCTCTCATTGAAAAGAACCATAATTAGCATGTGAATCCTTCACCAGCCACCGAAGTATACAGGTTCTCTCATCAGAACTGACTGGGCGGCTGATGTGATCCACGGAGAGGAAGGAAGAGCAAATGGTGCACCATCCACCTGAGAGCCACATGGAGCAGAGGAGAACACCCCCCCACCCACCGCCCCTCACCCTCAGCCAGGGAGGCAGTGAGTGAGCATGCTATCCAGCTGGGGAAACCGTGCTTTTTCCACGGAACCATGCAACCCACAGATCTGAAAATCCCACTGGACACTGGGGCCTAGCGTCCCAACCCTGGAGCTGCGCAGATTCTCAACAGCCTCTCAGCTGAAATCTGCCTAAGCCTGCAAGCTCCCCATGGGGAGCGGTGACCAGGACCATAGCTGTGGCTGCCTGCTGCCTTAACCCTTTGAGCTCCTTGTGGGAGAGGCATCAGCCAGCACTAGGACTCGTAACTGCCTAACACACTAAGCTCCCTGGGCAGGGGAAGAGCAGCATCCATCTTTAGCTCCAGGCCATGCTTTTCCCCTGCTGGCGCCAAGGAAGCTGAATGGCTTGGTCTCCAAGAGATTGCCCACAAAGCCCAACAAACCGGCTGTGGCACTGCGGCTAGAGCGCCTCTTCAGGCCTGACCATGACACATCCTTCCTCACTGAGAGGGTCTTCCCTGCAGAACTCCAACAACTCCAGCCAGAGGCTCAGGGACAGAACTCAGATCTCCCTGGGCCTGAGCCCCTGGGGTGGAGGTGACCACAGTCTGCAGACCAGCAGACTTAGCCTTTCCTCCTGGTAGCTTTGAGGAATCCAGGCAGCCCAAATTACTGAGTTTCCCCCATCGAAGTGCACCCACTCCACCAAGAAACAGTAAAACTGCTTCATTAAATGGGTCCTGTTGCCTGTGCCATCCAACTGGGTGAGAGCCCCCAACAGGGGTTGTCAGACACCTTATACAAGAGAGATCCTACTGACATCAGGTTCATGCCCCTCTCTAACTCATTTTATGAAGCCAGCATCATCCCGATATCAAAACTGGGCAGAGGCACAACAGAAAAAGAAAACTTCAGGCCAATATGCCTAATGAACAACAGTGCAAAAATCCTCAATTAAATACTGGCAAACCAAATCCAGTGGCACATAAAAATCTTATCCACCACAATCAAGTTGGCGTCATCCTTGAGATGCCAGGCTGCTTCAACAAACACAAATCAATAAATGGAATCCAAAAGCAAAAGCCACATGATTATCTCAATAGATGCAGAAAAGGGTTTTGCAATCTACCCATCTGACAAAGGTCTAATACCCAGAATCTACGAGAAACTTAAACAAATTTACAAAAGAAAAAGAAACATCAAAAAGTGGACAAAGAATATGAACATACACTTCTCAGAAGATGACATTTATGCAGCCAACAGACATATGAAAGAAAGCTCAACATCACTGATCATTAGAGACATGCAAATCAAAACCACAACACGATACTGTCTCATGACAGTCAGAATGATGATTATTTAAAAGTCAAGAAACAATAGATGCTGGTGAGACTGTGGAGAAACAGGAATGCTTTTACACTGTGGTGGGAATGCAAATTAGTTCCACCATTGTGGGGGACAGTGTGGCAATTCCTCAAGGATCTAGAACCAGAAATACCATTTGACCCAGCCTTCTCATCATTAGGTATATACCCAAAGGAATATAAATCATTCTTCTAAAGACACATGCCCTTGTATGTTTATTGCAAAACTATTTACCATTGAAAAGTCATGGAACCAACCAAAATGCCTTTCAGTGATAAATCGGATAAAGAAAATATTGTACATATACTCTATGGAATAGTACACAGCCATCAAAAGAAATGAGATCATGTCCTTTGTGGGACATGGATGAAGCTGGAAGCCATCATCCTCAGCAAATTAACACAGGAACAGAAAACCAAACACTGCATGTTCTCACTCATAAGCAGGAGTTGAACAATGAGAACACATGGACACAGGGAGGGGAACAACACACACTGGGGCTTGTTGGGAGCTGGGATGTGTGGGGAAAGAATTTGAAGGACAGGTCCATAGGTGCAGCAGACCACCATGGCACACGTGTTTCTATGTAACAAACCTGCACATTCTGCGCATGTATTCTGGAACTTAAAGTAAAACTTTTTTAAAAAAAGCAAATTAGTAGTTAGTTTAAAGGAATTTTCACTGTCTAAAACAGAGATAATGTGAGTATAAAATAAATGATAGTAAGAGGATATAACCCACTGAATAAAACAGGAAGTCTTTATCATGTATCCATATTCATATAAAGAAATTAGTAAATCAAAAATTTGATGAGGAATGGGATATTCATATAGTCTCAACATTATCTCCATACAGAATGCTCACTAATACCAAAAGGAAAAGGAGTAGGTCTAAAGTCGGGAAGCTTAGTAGACAGTACTTAATTAAGTGAATAAAGTGAATATTATTTAAAATGTGACAAATTAAAATTTGTTGACCTCCTGATAGGATGTAAAATTAAGTACATTGCATATTGAAGATATATTAGACAAGGCCTGAATGAAATGCATTATTTAAAACTTAATATTTGTCTATAAGTCTTGTATTTGGTGGGACTATTGGCAAACCTTTAATGGGTACTGAAGATTAGGTGGTGTGGTAGGCAGAAAGTGGTCCTTAAAGTATTTACATATCCTAATCCCCAGAACCTGTGAATGTTACTTTACATGGCAAAAGAAACTTCGAAAATGTGATTAAAGATGTTGAGATAGAGAGATTAGCCTGGAGAAACTGGTGTACCAAATGAAATCATAAAACCCTTTATAATAAAAAGAGAGAATCACACTCAGAGATTTGAGGATGCTAAGCTACTAGCTTTGAAGATGGAAGGAGGAGACTATGAACCAAGAAATGAAAGCAGCCTCTAGAAGCTGAAAGAAAAAGAAAACATGTTTTTTTGTCCTAGACCATCGAGAAAGAATGCAGCCCTTTCTTCCAATACCTTGATTTTAGCCTAGTGAGAGCTATTTGGATTTCTGATTTACAGAACTGTAACAAAATAAATGTGTGTAATTTGTGCAAAAACAATAGGAAATTAATACAAATGGTATTAGTACATTGATGTCAACCTCCTAATTTTGATAGTCGTATTGTTGCTAAATAGGAGAATGTTGTTTTTAGGAATCACTATAAATTTAGAGAATGAAGAAGCATTTAGCCAACAACTTACTCTCAAGTGGTTCACAGGGAATAAAATATATTCAAAGTGTACTTTCAACATCTAAGTTTGGGATTAATTCCCTTGGTCTAAATTTGCACATATCCTTATTAAATTAGTTATTGTAGCCCAAAGTAGGGAATTACAGACTTACGATTAATATCCATGAATAGAGAAAAAGTATTGTCATAATTCTACACAAAACAGTTTCTCAAATCACATTTGGAATATACTTTCATAAGAAAGAAAAGTGGAAGGTAGGCAAAGTAACCACAAACAACCAAACTTCACTGCCAAAAGTGAAAACCAAGAGAAATTATTAGAATGGCATTTTGGAGGAAGTTTCATTTGGACTTGCAGAAAAAGAGAAAGGAGAAATCAAGCATAATTTCACATTTCAAGCCTGGGTAATTATTTTTGTTTCATTCATTGAATATGGACTTCAAGAAAAAGAGCAAATAAACAGAAGTATATGATATATTCATATTTGGGGATATTGAGTTTGTGATGCTAAAGAGCAGCTGGAAGTGCCCATGTGATAATTAGAAATATTAGTCCAGATATAAGGAGAAAAAGGAAAAGCGGAAGTGCAGATTTAGGTATTAGTCGATATAGAATGAATGAGAGCCAGGAACAGATGAATGTCACAGAAAATGAAATAAAAAAGGAAAATTGCAGAAAATGCCTATTAAATAGAATAATAGATGAGGAACTAATGAGTAGGATACAGGTAGACACCAGCATGGAACAAACAGCATCAGCAGTGACGGTGTAGCAGGGAGGTTAAACGGGAAACAAAATTTTAAAAAAGTAGTTCTTATATTTCAGGAAACCCTGACGACTTTAATAAGAAGGAATTCAGTCGTGTGCTTGGGTTTGAAAGAGTAGGATTATGTGGTTAGTATACATTGAGGAAATAAAGGCATCAATTTAGGAACAAGCTCAGGCTAGCCTGCTGGAGGATGAAAAACCCTGTCCAGAGAAATTCCAGTCATCTCAGACATCCCAGTTGAGGCAACCATCAGCCAAGCAGCTCTAGCCAGCACATGAGCTGGCAGGTCTGTGAGTTCAGCCATGATCAACCAAACGTAGCTCATACCGGTGTGGTTCTCAAATTCTAAGCCTATAGAATTGTGAGTTAGATACACTGATACCATTTTAAGCCATTAAGTTTTGGTTAGCTTTCTGTACAGCAAGATATAACTAATATGCCTTCAAATAAATTGTTTTAATATATATTTTGTCCAATTTTTTAATTATTCTTAATGTGAATTTGGTCCTAGTTACCTAATCCTCTAACACAAGAAGAGGAAATATCTGAAAATCATTCATATATTAAAACTTCAAGCTTGCAACTTTAAAACATCTTTGAATGGAACTTTTATTTTTATTTCTTTTTTATTTCTTTTTTGAGACAGTCTCACTCTGTCACTCAGGCTGGAGTGCAGTGGCACGATCTCTGCTCACTGCAGCCTCTGCCTCCCAGGTTCAAGCGACTCTTCTGCCTCAAAAGGCAGCTAGTCTTTTGAGTAGCTGCGATTACAGGCGTGAACCACCACTCCAGGATAGCTTTTGTATTTTTAATAGAGACAGGGGTTTCACCGTGTTGACCAGGCTGATCTCAAACTCCTTACCTCAAGTGATCTGCCTGTCTCGACCCCCCAAAGTGCTGGGATTATAGGCATGAGCCACCATACCCAGCCAAATGGAGTTTTTAAAAATTATTATTTGTACAGATTTATGGGGTACATGAGAAATTTTCTATGTACCTATAAAATGCGTAGTGATCAGGTCTGGGTATTTAGGGAATCTATTACCTGAGTATAATATATTTTTACAGTCATCCTATTCTGCTATCAAAAATTGAATGTATTTCTTCTATCTAACTATATATATGTACTGTGAGGGATTTTTTTAGAAGGTTAAAAATAAAGTATTACTAAGTGCAGAACATTAAAATTTACAACAAATTGCACTAACATCCATAAATTCTTAAACATTAGTTACCTGTATTACAACATCCTCCAAGTCAGTAAAATAAAAACTTTAAAAATACATATTAAACATAAATATGCATAAAAAGTACAAATTGCATAATTTCCTTTTGAATTTTAAGTCATTGCCAAATTGTTAGAAAATATTTTTTTCAACTTTAAAAAGTTTAAACAGGAGAAAAAAAATCACCTAATAAGATAGGCACTACCAAAACCCACAAAGGTTATATCACACCACAAATACCCTAATGACCTAATGACACATAGATCAATAAGCATTAAAAAATGATATGCAAGCACAAAAAGAGAACTTGCAATAAAAAGTACAAAGCAAAAGACCATTGTAGGTTGTTAGAGATAGGTTAGACGGGAAATTGGTGGTTGTTTTTGACCTTGAGGACAGTCATAAAGTAGCACGGCAGCACAAAATCAATCATAATAAACTGGAAAAAATGTTTGTAAATATAACTAGTGAGAAATTGTGTGTGTGTGTGTGTGTGTGTGTGTTTCACATTTTCCACAAGGGAATACAATGATAAATGTCCAGAAAAGCAATAAGAAATAGCTTCGTATTTTAAACTAAGGAACATCTTCATGAAAAAGGATGTAGAAGAGAATCTACCAGAAGGGAAAATAAGAATAAGCAAAGTTATAGAAACATAGAAAATAATTGTGCCAAATGACTGGTGCCTGTTATTTTATGATGGCTCTTATAAAATACTTCAGTACTGCATATTCAGTTTGACACACTAACAATCCTAGGCTTTAATAAAACAATGAGCGGCAAAATCCACTCAGAACTAGTAATATCACTAGTTTGCCCACAGGAAGTAAAATATGAATTTATAATTCTGATTGACTTATTTCAGTTTTAATTAAAAATAACTAGTATAATTACAGATTAATGTGTAAGTTATAAATCTTGATCTCATCACCACTCACCATTGGATAACAGAACTGTTATTGTTGTGAATCAGATTGTCTAATACAAGTTTTTGAACCCACCTTATCAGAAGCAGAGTGATTTGACTACCCATACTGTCTACAAGCTCTAATTTAAGTTGTAAGAGCAACTGCTTCTGTTGTAATTAATTCTGGCCATGGAGTTAATCAGGTATTCATCTTTATTGGTTTACTACATGATTAATATGCTCTTGTTTGTTGGGATGGAAAAGAAATAGGATGCCTGATTTGGACAGGTCAGATATTATAGGTCTTTCAAACTTTACAATAAACTAAAAGGTTTTGTTTTGTTTTACTTCAAAATCATGGAGAAAATATTTTTGAAAAGTTTATAAAAGGAGACACAATTCACAAAAAGACACTTCAGATTTCAAGTTTAGTACAGAGAAGAAAGAACCTCCTCCCAAATTATATGATGAAACCAAAGAACAGTGATATTGGTGTGTAGATGGTGATAAATTTATTATAATTGAAATATCTGAAAACATACTCTTGCTCAAAGAGATAATTAGGGCTAAAATATGAAGGTGTGGTGGGGGAGGGATAAAAACACTATATGAATTCTAATAGTTTTTCATGTTTGAAGGATGCCAACAAAGTAATGTTGAAAGGTGAATTAATCCATTTATCCTTCTAGCAAACTCACAAGTGGGCTTCACTAAGGAACATTGCTGAATATGTCTAGAAATTTGCAAATGAAATCAAAGCAAATTAATTCTCACAGGGTGGTAATTTTTCTTTGCATTTATTTTTCCCAGCATAACACTCTTCTCATCAAACACTTTGGAATAGTGCCTACTGAGGGATGTGATGTATTCTCACATCACAAGACATTTAGTACATGGAGACAGGTATGAGTTCATAGAGATCTTATATTTATCTCATAATGATCTGTCAACTACTCTATTGTAATAAATGGCTAAGTGGTTACCTAAGCAACAGACTAAAGATTTTTCAGGAAGGGTGTGACCACTTTGTCCATTTTAAAGAAATCTGAAAGCAAATATATTATCCTAGGTCTAATATAATCCTAATAACAGATCGATTAACAAGTGACTACCTGCCTTACATAGCTTTTATTGCCTCATTAAGTTTTTGAAAAATGCTTGGAGAATGCAATATCTATTTTCATTTCTTACTCTTATAAAAGTAGTCAATTATCTTTTAAATGATTAATTAGAAGTAATTTAATGTTATCATTCAGAGGTTGAATTATAGGTGCTAGTATTTTCAATGTATTAAATAAGGTATACATAGACTTCCAGGAGTGTTTCTGTTTCGTCGTGCTTTATACTGCATCCAATTTTACCGACAATAATTTACAGGTGAATTATAATTGCCTTTAAATATTCTTTACCAGATCAGTTATATGGAATATATATGTGTGTGCTTGGTTAATATACAAAATGAGATCAAAATAATACAGCCATCACTTAAACTCCAGATGATGTGATTAACATCAAATATGAATGGCAATCTAACGCTTTGAAAAAGATTAATCACGTCCAGAAAAGCTTCAAAAACATCATACGATTAAGGGGAATCTGAAGATAACTTGAACTAATGGAACAATTATATACTGAGGTTTCAGAATTATAACTGCAACTGAGAGTTGAAAAGTAATACAGTTCATAAGGAATAGGATCAACAAACAAAACAAAACAAATAAATTACTACCTGCTATCAGATCATAAACTATATCAGATTCTCACTATTTTTATGTCATTATAAATGACTCTTGATCCAGAGAGATCTTTTATTTTTCATCTTAGTTTAGTTATGTCTACTGCCTAAGAAGATAGAATTTAAACTGTACTATGCTATGGCCTAATTAATATTTCATTTTATATTCAAATAGTGACATGTTGTATCTATAGAATCAATGCACATTGTCTCAAGCTGTGGATACAGCTTTTAAAAATAACTTCAGCCTGTAAAGGACACTGTATCTCTATCCTTAATATTAGAATATTTGTTATTTAAAATGGTAAATAACACATGGTATTAAATCATTACCAGCAAATCCTGTTGCTCCCCATCCAGCTTTTTATAAAAATTAATATCATAAGTCTTCAAGCAACACCAAACAAGTACACATATCTATTATACTTTAAGTCATTAGTTTTATTTCAGTAGTCATTGTTCAAATGCATTGGACTACTGGACAAGAAAAACAAAATAGAGTTTGTTGTAAAACCTGTTGGAATATATTTTTGTATAATTACTTGGTAAAAAATGACAATATAATATGTAAATCTCAAATGAAAATTACTTTTTTAGTTACACATACCAAGCCTCAGTTGAACTATTCCCTTGTGTAGAAGTACATTTTCCAGGGATTTAACTATAAAATCAAACTTAGAAGTGGCTGTAAGCTGTTCTTTTTCTTAATATTATGGTGTTGAAAATCAAGACTATTAAAATAATAAAGTAAAATCCTTTAAAAGAAGAAAAAGAAAATTAATATAATTAACTGTACTATTTCAGGTAATTTATGAAATAAACTTTTTTCATACTTGGATTGGAGAAATGTAGCAGGGTGTTTAAGAGAACATTTTCCTCATCATATTTCCAGTCAGATATTACACACTGACTACAACCATGGTTCAACTGCCACCTGAAATATCTATGAAAAGTTTCTGTGTTGTATTCTGCATAGTATCTGCTAAATGCTATATTTGAAAAATGGTAAAAAAAAAAAAAGTATTATTTTATGACTTTACATGGGAAGATTTTCTTCCTTTGCAAAAGCAACCAGATCATAAACAAACATTTATTTAGTAAACATTTTAATAATGATATTATCATATCTTTCTGGAGTTAAACACCATTAAAACAACTGTTCTTTCGTTACTTGCTAAAACATGAAAAACACATTTTAGAACAAATAAATTTCCTATTTAATCAATTTCCTTTTGTTGTATAATAAAAAAGTCTACTATGGTTATCTGATTCTCAGAAGTTATATCTATCTTGAAGGAGACATCAAATGAAAATGAAATGTAATCATCATAAAGAGAATTGATAATGAATTTGTAAATACATAAAGAACAAAAAGTAACCTAGTTCTATGTTCAAACTCAAAGAAAAGGATGGACCTACAATAGCAAAGTTTCATGGATTCCTACAATCGTGAAATATCCTGTTCTCATAAAGCAAGGCACACAGAATTCCATTATATTATATGGACATCTTTAACTTTTCCATTTTCAAAGTAGGCTTAGAAAGAACAAAGGACTTCGAACTCTTCAATAACATTATATTAGAGGAAGTACTCTACTTGGGGTTCCACAGTGCCATCTCAAAGGGAATTTTTTTTTTTTTTTTTTTAGCTGTCAGAGTGCTTTTTAGCCTGTAGATAGTGTATGAGCAGGGAGAATTCTGCTTGTTCTTTTAAAAATAGTCCAAAACATTTCAGTCTTTGTGAAAATTTCTTGGAGCTTAAATACAAAATAAATTCAAAGTCAAATTCTCTATTAAGCCATCCATGTTACTTGTTTCTTATTCCGCTGAGAACAGTATATCATAGATCTACTGAGGCTAAAATAAGCTCAATATAAAGATGGGAATAAACTATAGAAAAGTCTTTGATTTCACCTGAAAGTCAAACATATCTTGAAGTTATACAAGGACACTTTTAGTTTATCTTTTTATTTTTAAGGTTAAAATTTTGTTACAGTGGCCTATTTTAGTAGTCACGTCTTATTTAAAACCATCTTACAGGAAATTTGTAGATACTATAGTTGTATACGTACTGTAGTTGTTCATTTTTTCCATAAGGTGATTTTAAATAAGACATCACCACTAAAGCAGGCAACAGTAACAATTTTTTAACCTTGAACATTGAAAAAAGTATATATGCTTATACACGTTTGCGTGTGTGTATAAATTTGGGGACGTATGGAAAATATAGACAAAAATAATTCTGCTATTCATTTAGGAAACATTTCACTGAAATGTTACCATATTTCAATTGTTGGGGAAAAAATAAGGAAGGAAATAGAGTTGCTGGGTCAGAGAAGTTGACTTCAAGTAAAAGCATGTGGTTTTAAAATTCTTAATGTAGTAAAGACTCCATTTTAATTTAGTATGGCCTAATATCTAAGAAACTATGTGTGTCATTGGCTTTTAGAATTTAGAGAGATCTCATTATTATGTATTATATAGAGAAAATAAAATTAAAAGATGGAATTAATTTAATACTTTATTTCTGGTCATGTCATATATCATTTTAGTAATTACTCAATAGTGATAGCATTAAAGTTTATATCATTGACTCCTTAATAGCATTAAACATTCTTCTGTAAGAGGAAAGCAAATTAATATATTTTCCATCAGCTATGACACAATAAAGGAATTTGGGGTATAATTTTTTTTCCGGTTTTGAATGAAGGACATAATATTTATTCCTAAATGAAGAATATTAGCATATGACATTTAGTTGTAAGTAGCTTCAGCAGATATTAAGTTTTATATTCACAAGCTATACATCTGACAAAATTTTAATATTCAGAATCTAAGGAACCTGAAAAATTAAACAAGGAAAATCATTCCCTTTTAAAAAATGGGCAAAAGACAGGAGCAGACATGACTCAAAAGTAGATCAATAAGCAGCCAACAAACATATTGAAAAACTGTTCCACATCAGTAATTATCAAAGAAACGTAAATCAAAACCACAGTGAGATACCATCTCAAACCAGTCAGAATAGCTATTATAAGAAAGTCAAAAACAACCTAGCTTTTATTAGAAAGTCAAAAACAACAGTTGCTGGTGAGGCTGCAGAGCAAAGGGAAGATTTATACACTGTTGGTGGGAATTGAAATTAGTTCAGCCACTGTGGAAATCAGTTTAGAGATTTCTTAAAGTAGTTAAAACAGAACTACCATTTGACCCAGCAATCCCAATAGTGGGTATATCTCCAAAAGAAAACAGTTGTCCTGCCAAAAAGACACATGGACTTGCATGTTCTTCACAGCACTATTCACAGCAGCAAAGACATCAGCCTAGGAAACCATCAGTGGTGGACTGGATAAGGAAAGCGTGGGACATATATACCACAGAATACAACACAGCCATAAAAAAAAAAATGAAATAATTTTCTTTACAGCAACATGGATGCAGCTGGAAGCCATTTTTCTAAGTGAATTAACACAAGAACAGAAAACCAAATACCACATGTTCTTACTTATAGGTGGGAGCTAAACACTGGTACACATGGACATAAAGATGGCAGCTATAGATAGTGGAAACTACTAGAGAGGGGAGGAAAGGAGCAGGGCAAGTGTACTATGCCCAGGACCCGAATGATGGGATCAATCAAACCCCAAACCTCAGCATCCCAGGCCACCCAGGTAACAAACCTGCATATGTACCCACTGAATCTAAAATAAAAGTCCAGGGGAAAAAAATAAATTTTAAATATAGGAGAGTGAATATTATGTGAAAAGAGATGAATATACTCTAAATATTTAATTTTTATTAAATAAATCTTCAGTCTTCTCTTCAAAAGGTGGTATTAGAATACTTTTAATATTATTTATGATTCATCAAAATGTTGCTGATTTATTTACTTTCTCATTCTCCTCTCCCCTCAGTCCCCCTCATACACAATGACAGTAGAAGTCAATGATTTGCTTTTATATTTTCAAGAACTAGGTTTTACACGTATTTATCCCTTTAAATCTTTAAAATAGTTTTAACGTTTCTTTTTTATTTTTTCCTTCATTACTTTTTAATAACATAATATATAAAACATTCAAAAGGATATTTATATCATATAAGATATTTATAAAGTATAATAACAAAGTGAACACTTGCCAGTTACCACTCAATACAAGAATGAGAACAGTACCATGAATTTTCATTCACCCACACATTCCTTCCCTGTTGCAGCTTCTTAATCCTCCCACCCTAGAGCAACTCTGCTAATCATATTTCCAAGATAATTCCAAACTGTTTTGCAAAGCAGTTGAACCAATTTACACTTCCAAAGAAGTTGAAATGAGTTTTGTTTTATTCACTACTACATCAGCTCTTGTTATTTTCAAGCTTTCAGATTTTTTTTTCCAGCATATTGGATAGACAAAAGGCATTTCACTGTGGTATTGATTTGCATTTTACTGATGACTAATAAGATTACATATATTTATTTTGGCCATGTGTCTTTCTAGTTCTGTGAACTACATGTTGTATCAGTTACCCATTGCTGTGTAACAACTGATCACAAACTTAGTAGTTGTAAACAAAATCACAGTCATTTCAGAGTTTTCACAGTTAATCTATTCTAGGAATAGATTAACTGGGTCCTTTGCTTTGAGTCTCACTAGACTACGATCAAGTTGATGTTCAGGTTGCATTTTTTACCTGGCCATTCAGCTGGGGAAGAAAATATTTCAAAGCGCCCCCAGGTTGTTGGCAGATTTCATTTTCTTTGACTGTAGAACTAAGGGCAGGAACTTCTTGGTAACTGTCATCTGGAAAACACCCTCAGTTTCTAGAGGTTATCCTTAGCTTCCAGAGACAGCCGACAGTTCTTTGCCATGAAGATTTTCTCAAAATGTTAGTATACTTCATCACATGTGTAACAAGTGTCTCTAGCACATATCTGCTAGGAAAACAGTCTCTGTAATATAACATAATCTTTGGAATGATATTTGATCACCCGTGCCATATTCTATCCATTAGAAGCAAGTTACTGGTACTCACCACACTTAAGGTGAAGGGATCACAAAATACATGGACATCCAGGAGGCAGCGACCATGGCAAGGGTGACACTGGCATCTGTCTGCCATACGTGTTTCTGTCTTTTGCCTATTATTTTATTTGAAATTTTTTGTAACAATTTATATATTCTTGCATGTTCTTTCATCAGCTATCATGTTGTGCATATTTTTTCCTACTATGCTACTTGTCTTTTCACTTCATTATAATAAAAAAAGACATTCTTAATTTTAATGGAATCAAATTTATCAATTTTGTATGTATGGTTTTTGTTTTTTCTAACTTATTTCAAAAGAAAAGATAGACTTCTAATTCTTTCTAAAATGTTTAATGTTTTGCACATAATTTTTAGTTGAACTGATATGTTTTTGTGCTCTATAATCCGTTCTGTTGGTCCATATAGCTGTCCATTGGACCTAATGCCATCCTGCACTATCTCTGTAAAAAGCCTTGCTATCAGATAAGGCTACTATCCTCTCCCCATACCTCTCCTTCTTCTTCAAGGCTGACTAGGCTATTGTTAGAATTTTTTCTCTTTAATATACATCTTAGAATTCACATCTTATTAATACTTATGAAACTCTTTTAAAGATTTCAATTGGGTTGCACCAAAACTATTGGTCAAAGTGAGAAGCTAGACAAATTTATGATACTGGGTCTTTTTTCCATGCGCATGACATATCATTTCATTTATTTAAGCCTCTCAATATATTTAATATAATTTTTAAATTGCTTTTTGGTCTTATCCATGTTTTTTAGTTTTTATTTCAAGATACCTTACATTTTTATTGCTATTGTAAGTTATATTTTTAATTCTTGTTTTCTACTTTTGTTGTTCCTGTCAATGGTGTGTAGAAAGACAATAATGCATTTGTATGCACTGATGTACTATCACGTCCCACCATTTGGCTAAACTCCCTTATGATACTTAATAATTTGTTCATAAGTTCTTCTGACTTCTCTAAGTAGAGAACCATATCATTTTCCAATAATAATAGTTGACTCATGTTTTCCAATCCTTATGCTACTGATTTGTTTTATTTTACTATTAATATAAAGTTCAGCATACTGTTGGGCAGAAATATAAATTTTTAGCACCTTGTCTTGTTCCTAATATTTTAGGAAATGCTACTAGCATTCTTCCCATTAATAAATGTATCTTCCCTTTCCAGCCTTCCTTTTGCCTGCTTCATGGGACTGTAAAAAGTTGTTGATACAATGGCCCAAAATGGATGGCCAGAGATCTAGTACAGTAAAGTGAGTGTTTAGCTGGGAAAGCCTGAATTTGAGCTTCACAGCTCGTAAAGGTGAGCACAGCCCTTTACTAAAAGGTATAACACTGTGGGGCATTGAAACCATGTGGAGGTAAAGTGTCTATGTAAGATGACAGCCAGGTGTGGGTTATCACAATTCAAGTAGGGTAGCAATGGCATCCATGTGGGAGGGATCCGGATGCTGACTTTTGAAATCTTTCTACAGTCCTCTTCCACAGTTAATAGGGCCGATATGTTATCCAGAGGGTATTGTAGAAATGACAGAATGTAATATCTGAAGTAGGTTGTAAAAGACATTGGGGCTTCTCTGTCTTATTAGCTTGAATTACTTGCTTTGGAGCAAGCCAACATTGTAACAGCACAAACAAGCCTATGGAAAAGTTCTCATTGAAAGAAATTAATGCTTCCTACCAATAGCTACCGAGGATACTGGCCAACAGTCATGTGAGAGAGTCATCTTGGAAGTGCATCTAACAGTCCAAGTCAAGCCTTCAGAAGACTACCTCCAGGCAACGTATTTATTACACCTCTTGAGAGAACCTCATGGAGAACACCCAAATAATCTACCCTATGTACAGAAACTCTCTGAGATAAAGTTTTGTTGCTGTTAAGCTGCTAAGTTTCAGAATAATTTATTATTGCAATATTATAAATGTTTGATATTCTGAGATTATCATATCTTTCATTAGATTAGCAAATACAAAAAGAAAATAAGTAATAAAAATTGTATGAAATAATCACGTTCATAAAATGAAATCCAAATTTACAAAATATTGGAATAGAGTGGTTGTCTATCACATTACACATTGGAATGTGTGAGTGTGTGGACAGATATTTTCATTAATTGCTAATGAAAACCTAAACCATAAAATCATCTGAAGGAAAAGGCCTTACATTCTCAACTGCTCAACCAGGAGTTTGAGTCCATGTGTTGTTAAACTCTCTCCCCATATCGCAAAATGCCAATTAGAAAAGAAGGAAACTACTTTCATCAACTTCATTCTCCTGCAACAAAAATGGAAAAGAAAATCTTCAGAACAATAATGAAGATCCTTCCTAGATAGGCAGATTAAGCTAAAGCTCCCTCATTGCTTCCATTGGACAACCAGACCATTTAATGTGTCAAATCAAGACTATAGCAAATCTTAACTTTCTCTCCTTTCTTATCACGGACACATTTGAACAGAGACTCCACAGTCTTGGAGCCAACTGATTTCAACTTCTTTTCTGAACCCAGGCCTTACCACCCCTATTTAGTATGAGCAAACAGGCAAACCTAGACACGAATAGGATGCAATCTAAGAAGCAAAACGAATGCCTCCCTGATTAATAGTTTTTGTTTTACTTCAAGAAACAGAAGAAAACTTTAAAAAATCTGTAATGTATTCTCAATGTCTTTAGAGGCTTTGGCATATTCTAGCAATCAAAGAAATGAAATTAAAACTGTCATGTCTTGGCCTTTCAAATTGTTAAATAATTTTAACTGCCTTTGTTAGTCAGAACAAGGGAAACAGAAATTCCTAGGCAATGTTAATTGGAGAATAAATTGATATGTTAATTCAGAAGTGAAAGTTAAACAATGTAATAATAATCAGATTTCTTGATTCAGTAATTACACTACCAGGAATTTATCATTGTAAGATAATCAGTGAGACATACTAATCTATATGTAATGTTTACAGCATATTACTTAAAATAGAAAAAATAATCAACATGTCTATCAATATAAAATTATTAAATAAATTATATGATCAGGATGCCAGAAAACTTTTATTTGACTAATATGTAAAGCAATTTAGTTCATAAGTCCCATTTCAGTTGAGAAGCAAAGAAAAAAAATGCAAATTAAAATCGACAATAACTGTCATTACATGTTCAATTTATTATTTCAACTAAGTTAAATCAAGATTCTCTCTCTTCTCATTCTCTTTCTATTTTTCTTTTGCAAAAGACCTAAGTTCCCAGGGAGCGTTCTTAATATCTCTGATTCAATAGATAAGCATGTGTTTGAGTCACTATCCCTTTTCCTGCAAACTTCCCTGGCCTGGTTTTCAGCAGATTCAGGTATTTACTGTATCCACTGCATCTCCTGGTTACGTCTACAGCCTTGTTATGCCTTGTGATCTCAAAACCCTTGTTCTCTGAGTCGGCCTAGTCACAATTTCAGTACTCTACTGGTTAGCTGATCCTCTCTGCATGTTTTAATTTCTTTCTAACATGAGACTAAGGAAGCTGTTTTTCTGTACTATTCTGGCATGCCTGAAATTTTCTACATAGACACTTATCTTGCCATGGCTCATACAGCACATAGATACTGGGTTGTATGTGAAAACTCTCATAGCTCTACAGTCTCCACCATCAGACCATGAAAAGTCTTTTGCTTGGGCTCCACTACCCTCACATCTACAGTTTTAGTGCTAGAACCTTGTTTCCTCTATTACGAAGCTCTCTAACATCTCATCCCTGGCCAATAAGCTATGCTTCTACCATTTTAGAAGGAAAAGTGCTCTTAAGAGAATTATTCTTTAGTTCATATTATAAATACTTTAAGTCTTTGAGGCTCTGACTTTTTGAAACATAGGAATCTTGTTCTTTCTCATCAAAGCTAGTTCTTGCAAAAGAAAGCTTTGTTCTTAGGTTTATAATACATTTCAAAATCCATTTTGCGCTTTAGTTAATATAGTATTTTTTAGGTTGCATATAACCTCATATTCAGGGCAAGGGGTATTTAAAGCTAATTGCTCACTGAGTACTGGTAAGAGATAATGTGATTAAAAAAAAGGATTGGGGTAGGCAATCTTTTAAGAGTAATATTAATACTCCATTCATGCAAACACAGAAATGAGAATGAAAGGAAATATGCTAAAAATGCTTACAGTGGCTGTGTCCATATATCTATTTTTTAAGATTTCTATAAGAACATTTCTATAATTGATATGTTTCTTCTGTGTCTGATAAAATAATTATCAAAGATAGTTACTTTTTTGTGTGACTATTCTGAAGATCTTTTTCCTCACTCTTTCTAATATTGTTACTGGTTTTTGTTGTTTTTGTTGTTGTTTTAGAGACAGAATATCTCTCTGTTGCCCAGGCTAGAGTGCAGCGGTGCAGTCACAGCTCACTGCAGCCTTTCTCCTGAACTCAAGTGATCTTCCCACCCTCACCTCCTGAGTAGCTAAGACTACAGTTGCCCACCACACCCTACTAATTTTTTATTTATTTTATTTTATTGTAGTTATGGAGTCCCACTATATTGCATAGGTTGGTCTCAAACCCCTGGGCTCAAGTGACTCTGCCACCTTGGCCTTTCAAAATGTTGGGGTTGTAAGCATCAGCCGCTGCACCTGGCCTGATATTATTATTGTTAATAAATTAGGATACCTGCTTTTTTTTAAGAAAATTTTTCATCCCACCCCAATCACTTGAATCTATGTTCTTCTGGATCAAGAATAAAGCCTTCTAATTTTCCTCAGTGGTACCACAACATCTTGTATATATTTTCAAAGTTTTTTTCAATACAACAAATTAAATTACAGGACCTATAGTATCTGGTTGTCTTTGGACCTTGATTTTATCTGATGTATTTCTCACTGGGAACTTACTTTCTAGACAAGATTTTGCCCATCATCCATCTACTTTTACTTTTTTTATAGTCATGTCTTTTTTTAGAATCAAATAGAACCTCCAATGTTTCTGTAATTCTTATCATTTGATGGCTATGCAACCAAGATCCACCATTAAAAGAAGATACAGGCTGTTTAAATCCCTATTCCCTAGTTCAACAGAGCCTAAACATAAAAACATTCATGAAGAAATCCAATACCTCTTTCTTTGAAGTATGTTTTTGTTTCTTTTAAAATACTCTATTTCCCCAGGTCCCTAGAGTCTCTTGGACAATACCCAAGAGAGAATTTTTAAGTAACCAATGTGTTTCTTATTTATTGACTGCTGTTGGAGTTTTCCTCTTTAAATTCAAGGTGGCTAAGAACAACTTTCTTCAAGACAACAGGGAATTTTCTTTATTTGAAAGGAGAATATCGAATTCTAGTGTATGATTTTGATGGAAAAACAAAAGTAAGAAAACAAATACATACTGAAAATAGCATGTTCAGATCTGCTGCATTGCAACAAAATGATGTCTGCTCCTACTGAAGCTGGCTGCCTTATCGCTTCCTTTCTTAATGGAGTTTGAGAAAATCATTTAAGTAAACTAAAACATTTTCAAATTAATGGATTAAGTGTCTGCTGCAAATTTTAAGTGGAGCATAATAGGTAGGCCATTGTGTAAACATTCACCTTCTGTCAGAGTACAAATTTATTTTATTTGACAAAGAATATTTTGAAAGATATTTATTTTGTTTTCATTTCCGTTTCTTTAAAAGTGTTAAGGAAGCTTTGATAACTAAAAGGAAAAGGATTTCTAGAGATGCCAGTGATATTTTTCATAGGAAGTTATTTCAACACTCTCATTAAAATTGAGTAAAACCCAGAACAGAGAAGCATGACGATATTTGGATTTGTTGTGCGGAAACTGATTTCTAGTAACTGCCAAGGCCGTTTGTTACACAGATTCCTATTCTTCTTCCTTTTTAAAAATGAACAATGAAGCTCTTTATTCCCCCCATTCCATGTTTTGCAGCTGAGTCACATTTTTTATTTACAAGACACCTGCCTCCCCCTTCTCATATCTCAAGCAAAAATTGGGGAATAAGAAAGTTCAATTTTAAATTCAATCAGCACACAAGCCATTTGATGCAATGGATTCCATTTCAGCCACTGTTTCTGCCTACATCCCCCATGTGAGGGAATTTTTTCTTTCCTCTCGAGGGCTGAGCATGTGCACAGGATGGCTAAAATTCAATTTGAGTCTGTCCAGGTGTGGGATGATTGGCAGTAGTCGTGGTCCTAGTGATAGGCTTTAACCCCTCAGAGCCTGCCCTGTGTTCTGGAGAATCCTGATGGGTGGCATTTTAACTTCCCTGAGCTTCAAATTTTAGATACCAAAGTGTTTTAGAGAAGATAATTTTACACAATTGCAAATACAGCAAATCTCTGCATGGCTCTTAGAAATGAAAGTGTACTGTGAGTTTTATAGGAAAATATAATTTTATAGAGATCTTTGAAGAGAACAGGACAGGAAGGAGTTCTTGGCAACTCCAGCAGTCACTTCCTAAAGGGGAGAAAGGTGGTAGTGGTTTAGTTATATGACTGATTATAAAATCAGTTAGAGTTGATTTCTTCAGTTTTCCATTATTCTGACTCTCAGCCTACTCAAATGAATTACCTAATAGTCACAGACTAAATTGGCTTTCTATGGAAGATACAGATTTGGAGACCTATTGTTTGCACATACACTGACATCTTATCAAAATCTAACTTTATTCAAAATTAGAAGGCAAGATTTCCTAAGAATGTATCTGATTAGTGAAATTCCACAATGTGAGTAGAAATGACAACACATCATGTCCCCTTTTAGTATGTGGAATCCTTTAATTGCTATGGAAACACTACTTCCCCTTGCTCATGGAGGAGACTTAGAAAAACTTAATCTGTATGTCTACCTCAATCTCTAAACCATTCCTGCACCTGCCTCTGTGTTCCCAGATGCTTCTGAAGTCAGTTCACAGAGCAGCTCAATAGAATGCAACTTGGGATAAAAATCATGCCTCTTTTTAGGGATCCAGCTGGGTCATGATTTAAATTTAAAGGAATATCAAATCAAGTACTGACTGTGAAACTTCACCATCTTCTTTTTGATTTTCTAATGCTTAGTGTGTCAATCTAGAAAGTTATTTAGTTGAGTTGAATAACTACAAAGGGAAAAAGTTTCACCAGGTTATGTTCAGAGAGGAAAAGTACTGGGGTAAATTTCTTAAAGAACAAACTTGGGTGCATTAAAAGATACTTTTCATGATCTAAATCATGACCCAGTTGGATCCCTAAAAAGAGACATGATTTTTTATCCCCAGTTGCATGCATATTACATACATATATCCTCAAAATAATCTTTTCTTATTGCATTTTAGATTTTGGGGTACATGTGAAGAACATGCAAGATTGTTGCATAGGTACACACATGGCAGTGTGATTTGCTGCCTTCCTCCACATCACCTATATCTGGCATTTCTCTCCATGCTATCTCTCCCCAACTCCCCACCCCACTCCTCAAAATAATCTTATAAAACATCTTAATGAATAATTATGGGGAACTAAAATTTTTCATTTGTCATATAAAACCGTTTTTCAATTTTTGTAACCAAGCAATGACTAGCTTATATTAGATACATATTTGAACTTCATAAAAAAAATCTAGAATAAAACTGCAGCCAATAATCATGAAACTAAGGGAGAGAATTAAGATCCTCCAGTACATGCAATGTCAGCATTTAGCCACTCATCCACAATAGAATTATTTCTCAAATTGTGTGTGTGTGTGTGTGTACACATTTTCTTACATTTTACAAGCCGGTACCAGATGGTAAATTTAGGAAGAAGACAGGGAATTATTGGTTCAAAACATCAAACTTTTGAAAAATATAAATAAGAGGAATAAGCAGGACTGAACAAAAATTGTCTATTATTTAGCTCTAGGTAGGACTAATTTAACCAGCAAGCAGTTAACCAAATACAAATGATTATAGAGCAATTGTTTTTACCCCCAATTTTTATGTCACATAGCAGAAGTGAACAACTAAACCATCATGTTTGCTTCTTCTCATGAATTTGTAGTTTAAATAAAGAGAAAGATAGGAACAGGGTGGAAGTTGGAATTGATGTACAATTAACTTTCAACAGCTATGGTTTAAATAATACAGTCTTATGATTGTATGCTGAAAATTTTAAACATGTGATTCTTTTTATATAATATGGGTTCAATAAAATTGTCTTAAATATAAAAACCTGATAGCAATCAATGATCCATAGTTTACGAATGGGAAAGAATGGATGACACAGGAAACAAAAAAAAGATCAATTTATTCTTCATCTGATAGTTGATTGATTGATAAATAGATAGACGAATTACTAGGTGTAAGGTTTGTTTCCGAGGATAAAATGAAGAAACTGAGGCCAGCACCAAAATAATCCAATGCAAGGGAATTTATTCAGGCTCCCGGGTGAGGTTCTGCGGTCCAGACAGGAGGGGCCGGAGAAGTCGCACTGACGTCTCTCAGACAGGGGGTTTTATAGGGAGCGACTTGGGCTATTTTTAGAAAGTCTATTTTTAGACAGGGGGTTTTTATAGGGAGTGAAACAGCTCGATTGGTTGTGGGAGAGCAAGACTGCTATTGGGTAAGTTACAAGCCTTGACCTAGGACTTGGCTTGTTATTGGTTGGAATTACTTGCCTGCTATTGGTTGTTAAAGCTCGACTGCTATTGGTTGTTAAAACTCGGCTGCTATTGGTTGTTAAGG